>VMDO01004279.1:0-128005 GCA_007922755.1 Pedetes capensis | reverse complement strand
TTGTTGTTGTTGTTGTTAGGTGCCGTCAAGTCGGTATCTGACTCATAGCGACCCTCTGTACAACAGGGGAAACACTATTGTCAGTGCTTCTCTGCTGTTCATAGGGTTTTCAATGGCAGATTGATTTTTGGGAGGGGGTTGCCAGGTCCTTCTCCCAAGCCTACAGCTTCTGGTGTTCCCAGGCGGTCTCCCATCCAGGCCCCACCCTGCTTAGCTGCCAAGATCTGAAGGGATCAGACACCACAGGGCTATGGCTGCAGGCTGTGCTCACACTAGCCACCCTTTTATGTCAGACTGCTAGCTAGGAAGTGGGCCTCTGGGAATATAAAGGCAAAAGTCTGATCCAAGTACGAGACCCATTATGAGGCAAAACTGCATTCACTGTTTTTCTTCTATACAGGGAAAGATGCCCAGAGCCAGGGAACATCCATCTACTTTGTCCTGATCTCTGCACATTAGGGTTCTCAAATTTTCTCACCACACATTAAACATTCCCTAGTACCAGTACTTTTGGTACTAGGGCACGGGGGGACACCATTTTCCTTTAAGCTCTCTTTTCAAAACAGGAGATCCATTCCAGCATGCACCTGTTCACATTATGCTGCTTGTCAGGTAATAAGTTTCCAGTGGTTTCTTATTTCCAAGTTCCTACTACTCTGCCTGTCTTTTTCAATGTCCCTGCCATATTTTCCACCATTGTTCAACATGCTGGCCAGTCCAATGAAAATTGTCCGATATTAAACTCTACATTCTTTTTTACCAATATATTTGGTTTCCCACAGTGTCTTTTAGCTTCCTATAGCATACTGGCCTTAAGGATATCTTTTCTTACTTTGAGTCACTGTGGGCTCAGGAAGTGCAAACAACTATTGCTCTCAGACTAAGCAAAATAAATATTGACAGCAATGTCAATGGGCTACAAAATGAGTTGTTTATACCTCTGGCTCTGCTAGAACTCAAGGTCCTTGCAGGGGTACCTAGCACAGACCTTGACTAGAGTAGACTCTGGAATTAGTGAATTCTTCAATCCAAATAGAATATCTCAATGTTAGTTCCCAAACTTCTCCCCTCTATTAATCTAAGGGAGTATTCATTGCATCTTGAAGAGGTCCCTATAAACACAGAAGATGCTGCATAAGGAAACCAACCTTCCAAATTCCAGAGGACAATCTCACACCACTGCTCTGTGAAGATACTGCACTGTAAACTGATACCACAGCAGCTACTGAGCAGGAGTGAGCCTCTCCCCAAGGGCAAGAGCACCCAGAACACCAACCTAGTCACAGGAGCTCTGACCAAGGGCCATAAAAAGAAGTTCCACAGGTGGGCACCTAAGAAAGCATTAAGGAACTCTCTTATTTTTACATACACTAAGAAAAATACCATATTAAAGACCAAATCAGTATTTTTGAAAACCTCCTTTGACAGTCTTAAATTCAGATGATACTAACATGCATATAACGGAGACACATAAAGCTCTACTTCTGCCCTCTGTAGCTGCTGCTTTGGGGGATATGATCTGAAATCTACATTCTGATAAAAGAGAGCCATGTTACCATAGCTTCTAATGAATGGAACACACTTTCACAACTCTATGTTTTATATACCTACACATGGTATCTCTGTTTTCCTTAACAACAGCTCCTTTTTTTAAATTGGCAAAGCTGGTTGTTTTAGGCCAAGATCTTAGGTTTACATTTTAATTTTGCCTTTCTTTACAGTTCATTTCCTGGGACTAATTTTTTTTAAGTATTCAGAAACATATGCTACTATAGTTGCATGTTCAAACAACCCATTTTGAAATAGCCTTCTAGCCTTATACATTCATTCTCAAAAAGCTGGAGTATGCAAACAAAGATGCAGTGGGCAGAGGGCCAGCTAATAAATCTTATTTCCGACTAGCATCTGTATGAAACAGAGCTACGGGGGTATCCTCTCCAGGGAGACTCAGAGCACAACTCATTCTCTCTGTGATTAAACAGTGTCACCTCAGATGGCCCTCACAACATTTATTTTTTAAGCAGCTCTTAAAATACAGGGATTTCTAGGGCTCCTAAATGCAGCAAGGAAGCTGAGGCTGAAGAGGTGATTTTACATCAGTGGACGTAAGTGGTGGAAATGCGTGCATATGGCTCTACTGAGCCATTTTTGTACTTGCTCTTTTCAATTGAAACTACTAATCCAGGGGTAATTTTCTAAAGGAAACTTGCTTTTCCAATCAAAGTACACGTTGGTAATGATTTAATATCTATTCTACCCTGGTGTGTGAAAACGGGCTCTGTTTACACTAACAGATACTTGGGTTATGGTATCTGGGTCAGGAATCATGCCTGAGTTTTATTTGTGTAAAATCTGGTACAAATGCTATCAAAATAGAAGAGTGATCGCTTGCCCATTAGCAGATCTCAGGGGCACCATCCTGCTCTTTAGATGATCTCACCTCCAATCACCTGCACTGACAGCAAAGTGATATGGGTTCTTGTCTAAGAGCTCCTAAAAGAGTCCTTTTTCAGTAACAATTGCATTCTTACATTTATGCAGGTGTGTGTGTGTTGTGTGTGTGTGTGTGTTGCTGGGGACTGAACCCAGCACCTCACACATGCTAGGCAAATGTTCTATCATTAAACTATATCCCCAGGCCATAGTTCTTTTAAGAAATTATTTCTTAGCCGGGTACCATCCTAGTGGTGTACATCTATAATCCCAGCAACTTGGGAGGCTGAGGCAGGAAGATCACAACTTTAAGGCCAGAGGCAGCCTGTGCAACTTAGACTCTTTCAAAATAGAAAATTCAAATGAGACTGGGGGTCCCAGTAGTAGAGTGCTTATACAGTATGCACGAGGTCCTGGGTTCAGCCTCCTAGTACTGGAAAAAAAAAAAAGAAAAACTTCTTTTTAATGTTTGATGTTAACTACACACCTCCACAAGAATGAGACTACATATTCTTATATGTAACAAGCAAAGGTAGAAAATAAAGTCTGAGAGAAAGTCCTGTTGGGAATCTATCTAGGAGTTAATGAAGCATCCAGGTATAGAATTGTCTATGGTTTTGCCAGGGTCCTGGGTTCACCCAGAGCCCCCAAGGGACTCCACAGAGAACTTCCAAGTACATTTCATTGGTGAGAGTTAGCCCACGTCTATAGCCAAGGTCAAACTTTTACTTGGTTAAATCTCTATTATGGCTTTCAAATTGCTTTCCAAGTTTCCTCAGCAATTAAATGGCTATATTATTCCAGTCTTGAGATGCCAAAATAATGATGGAATGCTTACTGGATAGAAAAATGTGTCACATTTGTTCCTTTCCCTATGTCTCTCCAAAAAATAAATAGTAGTTATATTACATTGGTCATTCACTTTGAAAGAGAAGCAGACTGAGGAAAATATCCAGCATGTCTGTTTCTAAGTGCACCCTTTCCGTAATACAATACAAATGTAATTTGGGAGACTTCTTTCTTCATTTAACCTGTGGCATCTCTTACTACAGCATCCAGTAATCCTGTTATACAAAATACAAATGCATTGGTACTCTTAGTGACTTAAGATTTTTTTAAATTAGAGTATTGCTAAAACTCTGTTTTGTTTTTTACATAATTGCAGGTACCATCATATGGACTCAGAAAGACAACTAGAATTCAGGAAATGGAAAAAGATCACTTGGATTGGATTAAAGACATAAATAAAATTTCATTTAAAGCAATACTTTATCACAAGAAGGTAGCATTTACTCTGTCAAATGATTTTCCATTTCCATTTCAAATTGGTTCATATGAGTAATAAAATCCAACTAGGGAATTTCTTTTGGGCCATGTGGTAAAATTTATACTCCATCCTAAAAGCAACTTGTACTTACATAGCAGGGATTAAATCATTTAGGAAACAAGGGCTTCAAATTTATTAAGAACAGTTATAAGAACAGTTCAAATCAGTGAAGTGTAAAAGCAACTCAAATTTTTGGTTTGTTTTTAAATTCTATTTTTAGGCTTGGGATGGCCACAGAGGAGGAAGGTAGACAGGAAGGAAAGAAGGGGCCCAACTTTCTAATCACAGGGTCGCCAAAAAAGAATAGTCCTAGAAGTTGTGGATCAATTTTGGTTTTACATTAAGAGAATAACAAGCACTTGAAATCTGTAAGGATGCCATGTCAACACATTCATTGAAACCATAAGGCATGAGATTTTGGTGACCTCATGGGCTCAGCCAAAATTAACTCCAAGGATTTATGTAACTGCCAGAGACAACAGGGAAAAGGTTGCTCATAATTTTTTTTTTTTGAGTCAACAAATGGCATTTATCTTTGGTAAAACAGAAATAAAATAGAGGCGTTTTGGTCCTATTTTATGATATGCAATATTTACACACATAGAATACTCTACTCATAATATCATCTGAATAGATGAAAGCTTAAAAAGAGTTATTTCCTGTTGCTCACTAGCTAAGAGGATGCGCTTTAGAGGTATGTATATTCTGCCTCTGAGCAAAAGCATTGTTAGCGGTTATCAAGGTAACATTTAAAAATAACTACCCCAGTACAAAAGAACTTCAGCAGAAACATGACTGAAGCTATCAGTCTCCCTTTAAGTCTGGCCTTGAGCTGCCTAAGACCCTAGCTGCATTCTCCATTACATTGTTATCCTTATCAAACAATGCAAACAATTTTAATGAGCTTATCTACAGGAACATATTGCCAGATATGTTAATGTAAGATCGATGCCAACCACACAGGCAACTCATTAATCAAAAGGCTCATAACACAATAACCAAGATCTTTCCCATCCTCACATCAGACCTCAGCAAAACACTAGGAATTACCTTCCTACTATAAATAAGAGCTCCCCCACCCATGCGGAGGCCATAGACTCCTAAGAAAAAGCCTAACAGCACCCAGGTTTTCTTTCTTTCTTTTTTTTTTTCCAGGTTTGTTGCAGTCCAGTCTCTTTCTAATAAACCTAGGGTTTGATGGAGAAAATTTTGGTGAATGTTTGACACTGTGACCTCTGCTGTCAATCCCTGCACCAATCAGCGAGCAGAATTCTTACAAAGCTCCATCAATCTGGCGGTTTAACATCAGACTGCAGCTTAATCTAGAGGATTCCATCTTTCCTGCATACTCTCAGGTTAAGCGCAAACGTCTTTCTCGCCATCCTCCCGTTTGTTTTCTGTCTTTAGGCACAGCTACCTAACTGGCTCCTTTAAAATCTAAAAGGGAAAGAGGAAAGGAAGTGCTACAGTCTGTCTTCGTTTGGAGAGAGGTGAAAATACATGCATTTTTTTTTTTAATCAATGTGGAAGGAAAGAGATGGAGACCGATTCCTTGCAGGCAGCAAACCTATTCACAAATGCTTTCCATCTGCAATCGTGAAGCCTCCATGCACACCCAACATGACACATGGAAACAGATACCAAATAATCACAACCGCCTTCACAAATCCACGTCTGCAGCGCGAGTCGAGGGCAGTGTCTGCTCCATTATATAACGGGCCGGATTTCCGCGCGCCCCCGCCGTGGTCCCCAGCCGGCGCTGCCCTCGTGCCAGCCCCATTACCTGTAGGAACGCTCCCCGCGCACTGTGTGCTTCCGGAAAGGAATGATGGTCCCGTTATCCTGAATGATGTCGTTGTTGTTCTCGCCATTTGGGGACAGGGTTTGGGTCGGCCCAGGCATTGGCGCACTCCCGAGAAAGGGAACAAACCGCTGTGGGCTGGCTGGTGAGGAAGGTGGCTGCGTCTTCCCGCTCGCCTGCTCCGCGCACTGACCGCGCTGCCTCCTGCTCGCTCGCTCCCTGCCGCCCGCTCAGCTCGGGCTCCAGCCCCGCCCCACCCCGCCCCGCCCTCCTGCGTCCCGCCCTCCTGGCAGCTGACGTCAGAGCGCCAGCACCAGCACCCTGGTCACGTGGCAGGACCGTCACCATAGCAACCCGCTAACTCATCACCTCGCCTCAATTCACACAGGGCCGCGGCGTGACCAAGCCAGGCGCTCCAGGCAGGCACGGGGCAGGCCTACATCTGGCATGTAAAACCCCAGGCCACCCCGCATCCCCCCTCGCAGACTGCCGAGCCTGAAAACCAGCTCTTCCTCTACCCGTTTCCTTTCCGACCGGTGCTCCAACTGCAGCTGTGTACACAAAAGAAGGATTCATGTAAAGGGGTGGGGGAGACCCTTTAACTCCTTCAATGCCGAGTTCTGTCACGAAAATTCCACTTGGTCTCATTTCAGGAAAAAAATCTCAAAACACCTGGTGGCCAGCTTCTAGGAAAGGTACTCAACTAAAGGGATTAAAATTTTCATTTCTCTCCCCCACTCACCAAAGCAACAACCTCCTCTTTAGAGGAAAAAAACAAAAAAACAAAAAACCTGGAAGGAAGCTGCATTTCCTTCTAATCAATGTTAGCTTTAATAATGTGAGGATCAAAGATTGCAAATTAATAGTTTTTGTATCAACGAATCCCCAAAGAGGGTTTTTGTTTGATTTTAGTAACCACCATTTTAGAGTATCACCATTGTGGAAAACCCTCTTGATGATGATGATGATTTTGAGGCAAGGACTCTATATATAGCCCATGCTGGCCTCAAACCTGCGATCTTCCTGCCTTGGCTTTCTGAAATGCTCCTGTTACAGGAGTGCGCCGCCACACCTGACTTCCAATTCTTTATACTGCGTTCAGATAGTAGTCATTTATTTTATTTCCATGTGAATTAAAGAAGTGACCATTTCGTTTAGTATTTGGATGCTGTCAACATTCAAGGTGTTCAGTATCATTACAATGTAGTTTTTGAGCAAATTGGTTATAAGTCAGATACTATTTTTATCCTCATAAAAAATGAGTAAATTGGAGGAAATTCGGGAATGTCATACAGGTAGGACGTGTCAAACTAGGACTTCAAAGTGGCATCCTTTGTCAGTGTGATCTGTAAGTAATGTGCACGCAAATATTACAGATGATGGAGATAAGAATCAAGTATATTACCATTGTGAAACATGACTATTGTGATCACTGTGCAAAGATGGCTGTGAATAAAACTACAAGTACTTGGCAAAATCTAGGGATTATAGATTCTTAATGCACCCCAAATGTCTCCAGTGCTGGCCCCCAGAGATGTGACAACAGTCTGCAGGATTCTCTACTTATCCCAAATGGTCTCTGAATTTTCATGGGATGAGAAGGGAAGAAGAACTGGAGTTATAAAAGACAGCATAAATATATGTGGCAGAAAGTTCTCGGCTATGACTCACTCCTCCACATCACTGTATGGTTAATTAACTTCATCATTTTGTGATACAGATATTAAAAACAAGTAAAAACCCTGTCGTTCCTGACAATTCTCCAGCATATGTCCCTGGCTATAAGTTATTTCTGGTATCAAGCTTCTAGAATTGGAATCAAATGTTTCACATCCCAGATGGTAATGATAATCTCAAACAAAGCCCCTCCCTTTTTTCTATTTTATAGTCTCCTGTTGGGCTATCTGCTTATCCAGTTTACAGTACACAAGTCCATTTCTTCATCTACATCTCTGTTTACATGAGAATTGTGCTTTCTCATACAATTAGAATCTAATTCTGACCTAAAATTTAACAAGGTACATAGAAGGTTGGGAGAAGGACCTGGCAATCCACTCCCAACGCAATCCCGAAACAGTCAGCCATTGAAAACCCTATGAGGGTCACTATGAGTTGGATACTGATTTGACGGCACCTAAAAACAACAACAACAACACATAGATAAATATCCAGGTACAAGAGATGCACACCAAGCCTCATATTGAGTATAATCATTGCCACAAGATTTCTGCTTCCTCTTACTATTTCTGTACTTGACCCACTGTTGTCAGTTTCACTACAAATTTTCTCTTACAAAATCTCCCCCTTTCTCTGGGGACAGTCTGAAGTTGAAAGGCACAGTTCACAAATCAAATATTCAGTGCTTTCAGAGCGAACCCTCTCAATTGGGATCCTTCAGTACAGCTTACTTTTTTCCATGATCTTAAATTTAAATACTATGTTAGACATAATTAGTTTTATCATAAGAACTAAATTATTTAGAACCTGAACATATAATTCATTAATTATATCAACTAATTTTGTGAAGTAACTACTCCCACTTTGTTTCTAGGCTGCTCAGGAAGAAGAGGATGATGGCCAAGAATTTGGTTGATGGACTGAAAAGGGTGGGGTAGGGAGTTAGGTGAAGGAGGCATCCACGAGCCATTGTAAATCTTCCTCTACGACTGCTCTGAGCCACACTGCTATAAAGGGACCTAGGGAGCTCCCAAGACCAGTGATTACCCTCTGAGATGCAGGGGTAACAGGGGTAATAATTTGAAAATATTAAACAGATGTGTTTTCATTCCTCTCCCCATAAATCAGGTTACCTGGCAGCCATTCTCCAATTTAGCCTTGGGGAAAAGGAGAGGGCAAATTCCATTTTGGGAAGAAGGATGAAAGGATATGGGAAGTGCAGAAAAGGCAGGAAGAGGAAGGGGAGAGCCTGCCCTCTCCAGTTCCAAATGAATATAGGAAGAAAGGGGTGAAGGCAAGATCTCCCTTCTGCAGGTGTCTGGGTCATATTATAGAAGGGAGACATTAAATAGGCTGAAGATCAAGACAAAACCTAGGGGATTTTCTTTGCCTCATTTCACATTTGAGAATCTAAGAAACAACTGCATAGAAAAAGCATGCCAACAATCCTCTCCCTCCACAAGCAAGGAACAGCCCATCATGGTGAAGAACTCCCTTCCCTAACAAGGTATAGTCAGACCACCACAGTGAAGACCAATCAGTAGTGTGGTATTGTTAGGGAAGAGGGTGGGCTTGAATTTGACACTCAGACTCTCCTTTTGATAGCATTAAGTGGGAAAGGTGCAGTGTAGAAATATTTGTAGTTCTTGTAGGGGATAAGGGGGAGGTTGCACAGAAGGTGTTTCAGAGAGCTGAGTTTATGGTAATAGTGGTAGCAGGAGCATCACCATAATAGAGGCAAAAAGATATTTAAAAGTCCATGTGTAGAACTTTTGGGAAAGATCTCAAATAGGAGAAACACCCAGCTCTGAGGAAGCTACACAGCTCTAGGGCCAAGTTTGTAGGGAGAGCCTTCAGCATAGGACACCAACAGAATGCCCAGGGATCCAGGGATGGGGTTAGACCAGCTGCCCCTCTGCAGACTCATATTGCAAACCCATAGACCAGCCTGAGACCAAGAGGCCTCTACTCTCTCCCACACTTTGTGTTTTTCAGTGCCCTACTCATCTAATAATCCTAACACCATCTTTCAGAGGGAACTGTGAAAGGAATGGATATCGAAGACGTGATATTCACCAAAGAGATAGAGCCATCCAAAAATGGCCTAAATTAGAAGAGGCTATGACACTGTTATGACAGAAGGATGTGGCAATCCACTCCCAAGGCAATCCCAAAACAGCCGTTGAAAACCCTATGAGGGTCACTATGAGTCGGACACGACTGGAAGGCACCTAACAACAACAACATGATACTGTTCTTGAGGTAAAGAGATGATGATGTCAGGTGGATATTAGTCAAAAGCAGAGAATATCAGAAAGATGTCTATCTACATTTTATTGACTACACAAAGGCATTTGACTGTGTGGATCATAAAAATTATGGATAAGACTTCAAAAAATGGGAATACCAGAGCACCTAATTATATTCATGAGGAATCTGTACATGAACTAGAAGGCAGTTGTTCAAATAGAACAAAGAAACACTGCCTGGTTAAAAGTTGAGAAAGGTGTGCATCAGGGCTGTATACTTTCACTATATCGCTTCAATTTCTATACTAAGCAAATGACCCGAGAAGCTGGACTTTATGAAGAAGAACATGGCAAAAAGGATTGGAGGAAGACTCATTAACAACCTGTGTTATGCAGATGATACAACTCTGCTTGCTGAAAGTGAAGCAGATTTGAAACATTTATTGATGAAGATCAAAGAACATAGCCTACAGTATGGATTGCGACTGAGCATCAAGAAAACAAAAATCCTTACAACTGGGCCAGTATGTTCACAATAAATGGAGAAAAGCTTGAGGTTGTCCATGATTTTTCTTTACTTGGTTCTACAATCAATACTTGTGGAAGCAGCAGTCAAGAAATCAAAAGGCACATTGCTTTGGGAAAAGCTGTGGCAAAAGATCTCTTTAGAGTACTGAAAAGTAAAGATGTCACATTGAAGATGAAGGTGCGATTGACTCATGCCATGGTATTTTCAATAGTATCATATGGTTGTGAAAGCTGGACGTTGAACAAGGGAGACAGGAGAAGAATTGATGCTTTTGAATTATGATGCTGGAGATGGTTATTGAATAAATCATGGTCTGCCAAAAGAACCAACAGATCTGTCCTAGAAGAAATGCAACCAGAGTGCTCCTTGAAAGCAAGGATAGCTAGACTGTGTCTTATGTATTTTGGGCATACTATCAGGAGGGACCAATCCCTGGAGAAGGACATCATGTTTGGGAGAGTGGCAGGTCAATAAAAAAGGGAAAACCCTCCACCAGATGGATTGACACAGTGCAACGAGCTTAAACATAAATAAGAGTGTGTGCTTGGCACAGAATCAGGGAGTGTTTCATTAGGCTGTATATAAGGTCGCTATGGGTTGGACTAGACTCGACAGCACCTAACAATAACAACAATGTGATACTGCAGCTGGCAAGTGTAAAACTGTTTCTGGTTCTCCAGCCCCAACAGGGTAAGGAGAGTTACACAGATTATAGAAGGGAAAATAAAAAACCAAAACTAACCTAAAGTGTCTTTGCACATCTGATTGTGGTTTAAAGTTTTATCTTTTGCATCTGAGTATACTTAAAATTGTGTATGGATACATCTCCAATTGCCCACAGGAAAAAAAAATGCTCCTTTCACCAATGATCATGATTAAAGCAGGGGCTCTGAAGCCAGGCAGACCTGGGTACTAGGCTTGACTTCAGCATTCACTGGCTATGTAATTTTGGCAAGTTATTTTGCATCTGTGAGATTTACTTTCCTCATCTATAAGGTAGGTGTAATAATACTACTTTCATCGTGTTGCATTGGGGTTACATTATATATTTAAAGTACTTAACAAAGTGACTGGCATACAGAAAATACTTATTAATGGTACATGTTATTAGTTTAAAGCAATATACTAGGCATACCCTAAAATGTTCATTATTCATTTAAACACAACTACCTTTCTTGAGTACTAGAAGCTGATAAAACAAGAAGAAACATCATAGGCTCTGACCTCAAGGAACTCGCAGGGTTGTGGGTAAACATAGGAAAATAAAGAGCAACTATGATATAATTGGGCTGGGATTTAGCTCAGTTGGTAGAGCACTGTGCTACAGTCTCCGAGGTCCTGAGTTCGGTTCCCAGCACCACAAAAATGGGAGGAGGACCTGGCAATCTACTCCCAAGGCAATCCTGAAACAGTCAGCCATTGAAAACCCTATGAGGGTCGCTGTGAGTCAGATACTGACTCGATGGCACCTAACAACAACAACAAATGATATAATTATAACATAAACATAGCAATAATAATACATCAGGTGGAAGGTACCATAGAAGATAAGCACCAAATTCAGAATGGAAACTAAGAAGTAGGGCTGAAAAGTTTCCCTAGGTAGCTCATACCTGTCTTGGATGAGTAATAATAGTAACCTTTTTTGTTCACTTCCTATGCAACAGACAGTATACATGTTCCCTTATGGAAAAGGGCCTCAACTGTTTTGTTCACTGCTACATCAACATTTCCTACAACAGAGCCTGATAAGTAGTAGGCACTAAATGAATATATAATCCACTCATTTATTCAACACATACCTGAACTATAATGAGAAAATTAAGGCTCAAAGAGAAGAAGTAGTAATTTGTCCAGGACTGGATACAGGGTTTCTTGGCCCAAAAGTTTACATGCTTATCCATTAGCTGTGTTCTCATTTAAAAGAAGAATGTCAGTATAGAGGGAGGATAAAGCAGATATCATTAGGTACAGAGGCAGGAAAGGGTATCACATCTCTGGGACCCACCAGGCTGTTTAGAATGTACAGAATGCAAAGTACACAGTGGCAGGCAATTGGATATAGACTAAGGTGGAGAAAGGCTTTGTGGCCAAACTAAAGTGCATGACCTTAATTCTGAAGGTGATCTGGAACCAGGAAGTGCTATAGGAAGGGAAACTAATGTAAAAACTTGCACATCAAAAAGGAGCAATGTTGGTGACAGTACAGATGAAATATTGAAGATCAAAATTAATTAAAAAGCAATGAAGACCTAAACTAAGGCAGCAGTCATGGAGTTGTGGAAGAAAACACAAATGTGAAATATTCAGAGGGTATGACTATTAGGATCTGGTGACTAACTGGATGTAGTCACAGTCACAGGTGGGAGTTAAGGGTGAGCAGTGAAGGAGAAAGACATCAAAAATGGATCCCAAGTTTATGGCTTGGGTGACCACGTGGATAATAATATCATTTATCAAGCTTAGAAATACAAATTGAATTGTTCTTTTGGAAGAAATGTCCTTATAATGTGTTTTGAATAAGGAGATATACCTACAGGACACCTTGTTTGTGATCAATGGTCTTCACATGTCATGGATGTTCATTAAATATTTGTTGAATAAAGAAATTTGAGTCTTGATCTTATGAGTTATATTTGTCTTGGAGATATACAGTATTTGGAGGTAATTATCTCATATGTGATCATTGAAGCTGTAGCTGCTTTCATTTAGGGAGAAAGACAAGACCTGGGATGGAACTCTTGAGAGGTTGAGTGATAAAGAGAGAAATGTGCAGAAAGAAGACTGTGATGGATTTTGCCTAGAGGATCAAGTCACAGGGAGTTGTCTGAGTAGGCCAAAGGGAGAAGCATGTTTAACTGGGAGAGAAAGGTCTCTAGGGGCAAATGTCACAGAAAGTTTGAATCAGATAAGGGAGAGAAGTATTGACTCCATTTGGTAAGCTATTCTCAAAGATATTTTTTTTTTCAAAGATATTTTTAAGGAGCTGATTTCAAATCAAACCGCTCAGTGGTTACTCAAAAAAAAAAAAAATCTTTCAGTAAGTAGGAAAAGCTGAAAGTCTTTGCAAAATCATTAATTTTCTGACTAAGATATTCAAGGAAGGAGGCGATACTAAATCAAAGGTCATATATATACTATCAGAAACTAATGGGACTCAGCAAGTGTTTACACTTAAACACTCCCAGCAACACTGGAAGATCAACATGTTAATTGATGGGTACCTGTTAGACACTAATGAATTGATTCTACATTTGAACTCTCATTCTAGTGGGAGGATTAAAAAAAAACTAAAATAATTTAAATGCATATTTGGAAAGCAAGATTTCTTAGAGAGACCTAAAGCCAGAAGCATGAGAATAGCCAAAAAGGAAACCATTAGCAGGTCCCAACACACAAGTTCAGATTGAACTGGATGGTAATCTAAATTTTAACTTTCAAAGTTCCTAAGGTGTGTTGTTGTTGCTAGGTGCGATCAAGTCAGTCTGACTCATAGCAACGCTATGTACTGTCAGTGCTTCTCTGCTATTTGTAGTGTTTTCAATGGTGGATTGATTTTTGGGAGTGGGTTGCTGGGTCCTTCTCCCACACCTAGAGCACCTGGTATTCCCAGGTGGTCTCCCAACCGGGTACTAACCAGGCCAACCCTGCCTAGCATCCAAGATCTGACAGGGTCAGACACCACAGTGCTAGGGTTGCAGGCTCCTGAGATATAGCACAATCATATTTCTCTTAGGACTTAGGCCATAGAGCACCAGTACTTGCATGTTGGCAGAAATCACTGTCTTTCTACTTCTCCATGTATAAGGCTCACGTAGAAAAGGGATTTTTGAAACCAAAGTGGTACACACTGTAATCCTAGCATTCAAAAAACTGAGACAGGAGGGCTGCAAATTCAAGGCCAACCTTGTCTACACAGCAAATTCAAGGTCAAACTGAGCTACATTGTGAAACCCTGTCTCAAAAATAAATAAAAGAAAAAAATAATAGAAATACAAAGGGATTTTTGCATATGCCTTGGATTTGAGAAATCCAAATACAGGTAAGAGAGGAGATATGAATTTATCAGCTAGGACTGGATGTTAATCCTGATTCCATTCCAGAAGCACCTACTCATAACAAATGCTTTTTCCAGGCTAAAATGTGTTCAAAGAAGCTGATAATCATCAGTGTCGAAGGCATTCACAGCTGTCACACCACCTCAGATGGGGGCTTTCTTCCATCACTATTACTTCTGATACAGACAGAAGATTCCACTTAGCAGTCACCTCTGCTGCCCTGGAATAAGTTGTTTTTCTCACGTTTAGGTTCTAAGATATTATCCAGTGGGAAATGGCAGGCACAGGTTATCAATCAATGGCTTAAAATATGTTCCACACCCAAAATGACAGCAGGAAATAAATACATGTTTTGTCATCCAGTGGCACTGGCCCTGAAATCACTTTGGTGGCATAGAAATGTTTTTGAGATTGGTCCTTGCTCACTACCTTTAACCCAGAGGCAGAAGGAGATTTTTATTAATTCTTCCTCTTGATTCAATGGCAATTTATGATACATACATGCCTCCTGGCTTCAAATTTTATTTATTTATTTATTTATGATAAGTTGAAAAATATTTTCTCTCAGATGAAGTCCTCTTCAGAACCAACCTACATAGATATGCCCCTCCAGTACTGTCTTTTTTGAGATTACTTGTCTTTCCAGATTATATCAGCCACATTGATAGCTATGCTGATATGTTTAGAAGGCAGAGTTTTGTAAGCCTGCTCACTCCTCACTCCCCTCCCTCCACCAATTTGCTAGCAAAATAGCAAGATTTCAGTAATGGCAAAGCACAGAACATTCCCTTGCGTAAGATTTCTCTGTGTGTTAGGATTTATTTTCTAATTTCCTTTTTCTTACATTTTCACAAGCTTTGGTTTAATTTTGTGGAATAATTCACAGAACAAGATGTGAATACAATTTAAAAACACAGCATTATGATTTCTGTGATCATTGGATCAAATCTGTGCAGCGTAAGGTTTCTATTACATGAAAATGTGTTTTTGAATGTTGTTGTTGTTGTTATTGGTTAAATTTAAGAGCTTTATATATGTTTTCCATATATTTTCCATAAAATTTTTCCATATATTTTTCCATAAAAATACAACGTGAAAGCCTGGCATGGTGGAGGACACCCATAATCCCAGCAACTTGGGAGACAGTGCCAGGTAGATCATGAGTTCCAAGCTAGAAGCAGCCTATATAACTTAGTGAGACTTTGTCTCAAGATAGAAAATAAAATAAAAAGGGGGTAGGGGTGCAGCCCAATGGTAAAGCATGTGTGGGGCCCTGGGTTCAACCCCCAGGTACAGAAGAAAAAAAGCAATGTGATGAATGTCATAATTGAAGAATGTATGAAGTGTCCTAGGAATACAGAAAAGAAAGTAACTATGCCTGGACAAACTAAGAAAAGTTTCACTATGGCAGTAATATTTGAATTAGGACTCAATCAAATGTTCAGTGAGTATTTATTGTACATTTACTATGTGTTGGAAATAATTCTAGGTACGAGAGATACAGAAATTTACAAAATAAAAAAAATTCACTGCCTTCGTGGAACTTAAACTTGAGTGTATAAGCATATGTATTTGGTGAGATAGAGAAACAGTCAGTTAATAAATACAACACATAGTGTGTCAGGCAGTGGTAAATACTACAGGGAAAATAAAGCAAGGAAGGGGGGGACAAGGAGTACAGAAGAGTAATATAATTTTAAATGGAGTGGCTACAGTAGGCATGCCCGGAATTGCGATATTTAATCAATAACCTGAGGGAAGTGAAGGAAACAGCCATGTGATTATTAGAAAGAATGTTCCAAGCAGAGACAAGGGCAAGTGCAAAGGCCCTGAAGTGGGAGAATGCCTTGTTAAAGGAACAATAAGGAAGTCAGGTGTGTCTGCTGCAGAATGAGTGTGTATTTTTACGTTTTGTGAGGAGAAGGAGATAGTTGTAGGAGATGTTGTCAGAAAGATCACAGGTACCAGAATACACTGGGCTTTGAAAACCCATTGTAAAGACTTTGGCTTAAAACCAAAGTAAGAAACCATTCATTTGTAGTAGTGTTAGCACTACTATTGGCACAGATGTGGAATATTCTCTAATCATAGTGATAGCAACACTTAATAATTGAGTACTTTTCATGGGCCAAACACTGTACTTTATAATGACTGGGGATTTTCATCCTCAAAGAAATGTATGAGAAAGGGGCTATTCTAAATCTCCCCCTGCCTGACTTTTTTTTTTTTTTTTTTTTTTTTTTTTTTTTTTTTTTTTTTTTTTTTTTTTTTTTTTTTTGGTACTGGGGGTTGAACCCAGGGCCTCGCATTTGCATGCTTTTCAAGTGCTGGACCATTGAGCTGCACTATCAGCCCAGTTTTTTACTTTTTGAGACAGGGTCTCACTAAGTTACACAGACTGCCTCTGGTCTTGAACTTGCCATCCTCCTGCCTTGCCTCCCAAGCCACTGGGATTACAGGTGTGCGCCACCGTGCCCGGCTCTAAGTCCCATTTGTCAGAAGAGGTAACTAGCTAAAAAACTTAGCCAGATCTCTAGCCAGGAAGTGGCAGAGCTGGGCATGAACACACCTGTCAGATGTCAAAGATGTCATTCTCCTTTGCTCGCTCAGCCTGTCTTCCACTGGGTCTGACTAACCTGAAAGGAGGAATGCAGAATCTCAATAGAGGAGTGGCAAGGATGAGATAGCAGGAGAGAGGCAGAGATGTAGATTGCTGCCACAAAGGCAATCCTGAGTAGGAAGCAAGGAGGTAAGGCCAGGACAGGGCTGAGGTGCAGTGAGAATGGAGGGATGAGAGGCTGCACAGGGGAGCAATATTCATGGGAGTGAGAGACTGGAAGAGATGGAGGACAAGAGTTGCTAATTATGGCTAAGGAAAAGGGAGGGGATGAGAGGAAGAAATAGCAGGTTGGGGGTTAGCAGTGAACACAACTGACAGAGAAAAAAATAATTTTCTTACCCTTATTTATAATGATTAATGATTTTATTTTTGAGTATGCCTCAACTAGCAATGCCTATTTTTTTGGATGCCTTTTGGAAGGAAAAGAGACCACAGGCATTTTTTTGGTATTTGTATTCAAAGCTAAAATCTGTTTTCATTTTCACTATGCCAAGATGTTATAATTCAACCATCCAGCTCTAGGCATGGCTATTTGAATGCACTCACTAAAATGTGTCTGTGCCCAAACTTATGAAATTCCTTTATTTTCTTCTCCTGTTTTATTTCCATGTTAAAATAAAACATGTCTTGATGCAGTGACTGGATAGGACAACCTAAAAGGGATTAAAGGCACCTTGGGCTGAGTTGGGTGGCAAGAGAAGCAAAGCGGCTATAAGTACCCCTAACAAATCAATAATCTTCCAGAAGACATAGAGCCTTTCAAGAGATTTCCTTAGAGGCTCTAAAATGTCAACTGGCCCATTGGGCTTTATTGCTAACTTTGATATTAAAATGTCTAAACTGAATGAAAAGATAGTATAGTATAACCTCAAAACCATGGGAAATGAGGGAACAGTTGCTCTGTCAGATACCAGGGCCCTTCACAGTTTTGGAGCCACTCAGAACCCATGTCATCAAGTAGCAAACAGGGACAGCCAGAGGGAGGGTCTTTGTGAACCTGGGGCTTCTCTGTCAAGTCTGCTGTGCACCACGGCACAGCCATGGTGCTCAGATGCCTCCCCAACAGCGTGTCAAGGGAACATGAGGCAGGCAGCTGGAAGCAGTGTGAGTAATGGAAGAGAAATTCCCCAATTTCTGACCTCATCCAAATAAAATTTTTAAAAAGAAAATTAAAGCAGCTTACTTCATTAGGGGGAAAAAAACAGGAATCCAACTGGAAATCATGAAGACTAAGTTTCCATGAGAGATATTTTAATTAGCTTATATTTTGTTTTCTCATCAGAGATGTTTTAATTAGATCTTAGAGTGCCAAATATCTTCATGTTCTCAATTTACACTCACTCAACATCCACAGAACATGAAAGGAACATGGACACGAGGGATCCAGCTACAGAGTAGAGCACACAAAAACATAAAAAAGGGCCACCTTCAAGAAGCTTCCACTTAATTTCCATCTAAATGAATCAGATTGTAGGAAATCCAGATGGAAGTTAGTCTTAACCACATGTAGCGAGACATAGTAAGTCCATTGGTCAGAGCTAGAATCAGTTCTTGGAGTTAATTCTTACACAAACTGTCTCCACACCCTCTCCCCAGACCACAATTCCAGGCTCTTTAGGGAGGCTCCTATCAGTCTTAAAGGATGCAACAGAATCATGATAAATGAGAAGTAATGTCATGTATAGTGAATATTATTTGTCTGCTCCTCCTCCTTCTGGGGAAGAGTTCTTCAAACTGTGGTGCTAGCAGAGTTTGGCAATTATAATATTCCATCCTCCTTTCCCTGAGGATTGGTTTGGATCTAGGCCTACGACCTAAGCTGGGCCATTTACAGTATTTCTCTAGGGTCTTCTAAAATTAGGTCTGCAGTGTGTGTGTGTGTGTGTGTGTGTGCGTGTGCGTGTGTGTGTGTGTAAATGTGTGCTGGGAGGGGGAACAGAATCTTATTAAAAATCACTGCAGAAATAAGAAAACTGTAAATTGTATATTTCCCATATTTTTTCACAGAAAAGTAGCAAAGTATAAAGAGTCCATGGTTTGGGCTAATACAGACTTGGATTTAAATCCAGGTGCTGGTACTTAAAAGTTGTATAACCTTGGCCAAATTATTTAACTTCTCTTAGCCTTAGCCTCTTCATCCATAAAACAGGAAGACTGAGATTATAACATTTTGAGATATAAACTTAGGTTCTGCTTTGTCCTCTGTAGCCATAATTTTCTGCCATTCATCCCTTTAAGAAACATGATTTATTTCTCCTCTCCTTGAATCTGGACAGGCCCAGGGCAGCTTTGGTCAAGAGACTCTGGTAGAAATGATACCAACAGGTTCTTGGCCTGGAAATTACAATGACTATCAGTTTCTGCTTCAGTCTCCTGGCATTCAGCTTCTCTGGGAGGAGCTTACTTACCTAGGGACCACCATGCCATGGGAAGTACAAGCTATGTGCAGAGTCCGAGAGCATAAGACTCCATGGAGAGGGAATCAGTTCTTGGAGTTAATTCTTACACAGCCTCTCTTCACACCCCTCTCCCCAGACCACAATTCCAAGCTCCTTAGGGAGGCTCCTATCAGTCTTGAAGGATAGAAAAGAATCATGATAAATGAGAAGTAATGGCATGTGGTACAAAGAACATGTACAGTGAATATTATTTGCCTGCTCCTCCTCCTCCTAGGGAAGAGTTCTTCAAACTGTGGGAGAAGGAAAAGGAGAGACCACAGAGAGAAACAAGGCTCCCAAGATGTGACTGAAAAAGCATCCTAAAGTCCCACCACCACCACCATAGCTACAGCAGATGGATCTATAGACCAGAGACAACTCCTTAGCTAAGACCTCCCTGAATCTGATCCATAAAGCCATGAAATATAACAAAATGGTAATTTAGAACTAATAAATTTTGGGGTATTCTTTTATACAGCTACACTATTGGTTCTCTATTGTCGCATAATGAATTATCCCAAAACTTGGTGGATTAAAAACAAGAGCGGTCATTTTATCATCTCCTGTCATTCTGGAGGTTGACGGGGCTCAGCTGGGTAGTTCTCACTTATGATCTCTCATGCAGCAGTAGTCAGAAGGTGGCAGACTACTGAAGTCATCTTCCTCAGTCTCATAACTGGTGGGTGATGTGTTTTGGCTGGGACTTCAGCTGGGGCTGTGGCAGGAACATCTATGTAATGATTCTCCATGAGACCTGGAATCCCTCACAAGGCCAATCATTCCTAAAGAGCAGGCATAAGGACATGGCAGTTTTAAAACCTAATCTAGGAAGTCAGAGATCATCATCTCCATCATAACTGACCAAGGTAGCCACAAAGGTCCACTGAGATCCAAGAGGAAAGGATACTAACTCCCTTGATATCCTATACCAGAGGAATATCAATCTCATATTGTAAGAAGAACATGGGTTGGAATCGATTGCGATAGCTATCTTTGTGAAACGCTTTCTGCCATACCATATACACCCTGATGTCCTTTCTCCCCATCCTTTTCTGCAGCACTGGGGCTGTGAAAGCAACAATGCAAGAGAAGTACTGAGTGAGTTTCAAAACAGATTGTCAGCTCACAGCAGAGAGAAAAACCTCAAGAAAAAGCTGTGAGGCTTGAAAGTCTGACTTTCAAGTATCAAAACGTTAAAACTTCAACGACTCAGAACTTAAAGTTCATGCTCTAAGCCACATGATTTCATGATTGGCTGGACATTGTTGAGTCAAGCCTGGTAAGTGTTCCTGAGAGGGAACCCTGTTCTCTTTTCTATTCCCCAGCCACACCCCAGGTCAGCTGGGGACTCTGAGAGCAGAGGGAACCTGTTCTCTGCTTACATTGGAGGCCAAAGCCCAGAGGAATTTCCTGAGTCACCACAGCACAGGGTCGGCAGGACCCAGGTGCAGATGCAGGGCTTAGGGCAACACCAATTGTTCTGCAGAGCTATTGAATCATTTCTGGGGAGGAGGAAGAACAAACCTGACCCCATGTGGCAGAGACAGAAACATCAGCAGAAAAGAACAGGCATTTGCTGACTTTGCACATTTTCCTGGGGGAGAGCCACCAGGAGAACAACTTGAAAAAAAAAAACCAAGGCTCCATTCATTCAGCTTTCCAGAGCACCTCGCAATACTGTGGGGCTGTGGCGCAGTGTCTACATTCATCACTGCATTCTCTCACTTACTGAATAAGCAGAGCAGAGGCAGAAGCAGGAGTGAGGTGGGTGATGCTGCTTTGGATAGCACGCAGCACTTTTAACAAGGATGCTTCTCCCCTTCTTGGCTTCTTTTGCAGATCTCCTGAGCTAGACTCATAACCAGCACTCAGTTTGGAATCCTCAGAACCCTTTACCCTCCTTCCCGGTCTCCCTGATGTGGTCACCATAGCATTTTCTTTCACAGTGAACCTGAACACATATGTTCCTCTCTTCCCTCTCCCACAGCTCGCAGCCTCCTGCAGGCATCTTCCTCATACCTAGTTCATCAGTCTCTCCAGAGAGGTTCCTTGCTTTTTCTTACTTCCCAATGAATCTACATTTTGCCACTAGGTCCATCTTTCCTCCTTCATTTTTCAGAGGTTTTTAGTGGCTCCCTATCCCTTTCAAGATAAAAATTCCATTTCATTTTTAGCACGTGCATACAGCCCTATACAATCTAACTTAGAAACATCCTTCCCCCTCCTCACTGCAATGTCTAGTAAGAGTGAGGTTTTATTTGGTTACCTCCTAACCTGAAATGTTGGTCCTGCCTCCCAGCATCAGCACAAGCAAAGGCTTCCTCTATTTGAATCCTTCACAAATGTTCTGGTAGAAATAGAGTCTTAATCTGAATGTTCTATTAGACTCCTTGCAGTGGGACTGCTAGTCCTCTAAGTACAATGGGGAAATAATTTCAGTTTGCTTCATTTAAAAGCTGGGAAGAGGATAACAATTTAGTCAAATGTATTACAGTGATATACCTGAGCTATTACCTCCTGACAGTCTCTGTCCATGCAGGAGGAGGAGACACAGTCTGGAACATTTAGCCACAACAGTCTCATCTTTACAACTGCTTTGACTATAATGAGTTTACTACATTAAAGGCAGAATCACAATGTTTTCCCTGAGTTAAAAATATCTTAAAATTCATAGGGAATTATTGGTTGGAAGAAATAAAGAATGAGAGCATTGCTGTTTCCTACTGATGGTTAGAACATGCAAAATTCCAGAAGGGTAAGTTCTGAGGCTAGATGACAAGTTCAAAAACACATTTCTTTGGCTGATCACTTTGGACAATACTAGAACAGCAACCTCACATTCTGCACGCAAAACACTCGATCCTGGACAAAGTAAATCATTCTGCCAATGGCCTCCTCCCACATTCCCAGCACTTAAGGGGAGTTCCTGAAGTTTGGACACAGTGCTATGGAGCAGAGCCAACAAACTTCACAGTGGTTATGAAACAGCTGCAAATCCATGCTTATGTCATGCTTTGTACAAATACTCCATAAATGACACATTCTGATTAAGGGAAGAAATATGGCTTTGCTAGTACTAATCAGGTATGGGGTTTAGCTCTGTTGGTAGAGTGCTGATCCACGCTCTCTGAGGACCTGGGTTCGATCCCCAGCACTGCAAAAATGAGAGAAGGATGTGGCAATCCACTCCCAAAAACAATTCCAAAACAGTCAGTTATTGAAAATCTGATGAGGGTCACTATGAGTTGGACCTGACTCGATGGCACTAACAAATAACAAGTACTAATCAAAATGAGAAGCTTGATTCCTCTAAAAAGACTTAAGAATAACCCCCTGGTGTCTCCTAATTATGTAATGCCAAGATTTATAGTTCACTCATATCACTTTTCATATTTGATTTTCCCCACTCCCCCTCCTTCAAGCAAAAGAATCACTTATTTCCATCTTTAAATTTATATTATAGCCAATCACAACATGGAGGAAAAAAGTAACAACAAACCAAAACAAAGGACTAGTCAGTCCCCTCAGAACTTCTTAGCATTGATTTTACCTGGCAAAAGATAATGCCCTATAGCAATGAAAGATGTTGTCATACATAATATTTTCTGTGAGATAAAGGAAAATACTAAATTTACTGAAAAGATCTTTTTATGATTCCCCTTGAATATCAGTAGAGAAACATGAGAGCCAAGTTTCTGCATGCTTTTCTGCATGACTATAACATTTAAAATGGGAAGTAGAGGTTTAAAGGAACTTGTGGATCCTGCTCTTCAGTAACTCTTAGATAATTCCATTAACCTCAGGGTCCTTGATTCTGTTTGCCAAACAAAAGCACGTTATATAGATAACAGTAGAATTGAAAAATGTTTATTCGTATAAAATGCTTTGTTCTATTTCAGTCTAGAAAAAAATGCCATTTAGAGTCTGCAGGCTTTTAGGAAATAATTGAAATGGACATTCCTTGAGAGAAGGATAATGCCAGGATGTGAATGGCAGAGAGGACAGAGTTTATAATATTGACTTTCCATTATTTGTTTCCTCCCAGGCTTCTCTAATTTTTATTTGTATGGTTTTACCATATGTCTCTTTTATAAAAATGATTAACATTTACATTATATTCTATGACTATACTTGTTTTCCTTGTTTTGTCTATACATTGCTTCAAAATTAGTAACCGGGTAAATAGCATTTATGATTATGTAATTTCTTATTCTCTACAAAATCAAGTGGTATTATTTTCTATAGAGAAGAGATTATACTTCTCTCATTAAGTCTTGCAATCAGAAGAACATTATAATGAAAGTATCAGAGTCAAGTGGATTCTCTTTACATGCCATTAATTGCTCAGAAGCATATCACAGCACTGCAGACGTAGTGCAGTGGTAAGGGAGCTTATCTACCACGTGCAAGGCCTGGGTTCAGTCTCTAGCAAACAAACGAACAAACAAACAAACAAAAACAAAAACACCTCATTTTAAGATTAAACTTGAATCTTGGCGTACTTTTATTTGTTTTTCTAGAGATTGTAACTTTTTTTAAAAAAAATTTCATTTGGTACCGGGGGTGCTGAACCTAGATCATGGCATGTACTTTGCAAGTATTCTACCACTGAGCTGTACCTTTAGTCCTCTATTTTAGTTTTTCTCTTGAAACAGGGTCATGTTAAGTTATGCAGGCTGCCTCTGGCCTCAAATTTACATCCTCCTGTCTCTGTCTCTCAAGTCTCTGAGATTACAGGGGGTATGCCACTGCGACCGGTTTGTAACTACATTTTTTGACAAAAGAAACACATCATTTTGTGATTAAAAATACTCACATTCTAGACCTACATTTACATAGTAAAATCTGTTTTCTTTGTGGAACCTATTACCTGATTTGAACTACTTTCACAGTGTTGTAGATGTTATGCTGTCTTTTCTTTTCTTTTTCTTTTTCTTTTTCTTCTTTTTTTTTTTGAGGGAGGGAGACAAGAAAGGTAAGGTAGTCTTTTCATGTCAGAAATTATCTCTTTCCTCTCAGACTTTACTGACAGTTGCACTGATACAGAACTATAACCCCAAATCACTTCCGTCAGAATTTGGGAAGCTCAGTTCCCCTGTCTGTGTCACTTAGGTGATCAGTCCCCCTGTGAGACATATTCTAGCTTTCTAATCCTCTATCTCAGAAGCTTTAAAGACCTCTTTTATTCTGAAATTTCATGGGGATCTCTTTGGGTTTTTAAATTCATCCTGCTCAACAAGCAGTGGCCTCTTTTAATCTGATATTTCTGTTCTTACTTTTTTCTTCTTTTTTCTTTCTCCTTCCTTCCTTCCTTTCCCTTCCCTTCCCTCTCCTCTTCCTCCTCCCCCTTCTTCTTCTCTTTCTCTTTGTTTCTCCCCCTCTCTCTCCCCCTCCCTCCCGCCCTCCTTTCCCCTCCCTTCCTTCCTTTTTTCTTTTCTTCCTTCTTTTCCTTCTTTCTAGTACTGGGGATTAAATCCAGGGTCTTGCCCATGCTAGGCAAATGCTCTGCAACTAATCAATATCCCCAGCCCTATTTCTTTTTTACAATGTCTTTTTCTTTTAAATCAGCATAGTTGCACAAGCCACTTGTAATCCCAGCAACTCAGCAGGCAGAGGCAGCCTACAAAATTTGTTGTTGTTGTTGTTAGGTGCCGTCAAGTCGGTATCCGACTCATAGCAACCCTCATAGGATTTTCAATGGCTGTTTCGGGATTGCCTTGGGAGTGGATTGCCAGGCCCTTCTCCCATTTTTGCGGTGCTGGGAATTGAACTCGGGACCTCAGAGACTGTAGCGCAGCGCTCTACCAACTGAGCTGAATCCCAGCCCCTACATAATTTAGGGATACCCTATCCCTCCAAAGCCTGCAGTCATAGCCCTGTGGCATCTGGTCCTGTTAGATCTTGGAAGCTAAGCAGGGTTGGGCCTGGTTAGTACTTGGATTGGAGACAGCCTGGGAACACCAGGTGCTGGGAGATGGACCTGGCAACCCACTTCCAAAAATCAATCCACCATTGAAAACCCTGTGAACAACAGAGAAACACTGACAATAGTGTCTCGCTTATTGTATGTAGGGTCACTTTGGATACCAACTTGACGGCACCTAACAACAACATCCTCTCAAAATGGGCTGGGGCGCAGCTCAGTATTAGAGCACTTGCAAAGCATGTGTGATACCCTGTGTTCAACCCTTAGGACTACTAAATTTAACAAAAAAATAAATAGAAAACAAAACTCTCTTTAAAAAATGTTGGACCTTCTAGAACTTTCTTTCACATCTCTAATACTTTCTCACATTTATCAACTTTTGCTTTATACCCTGATATTGTTTAGCCACACTCAGTGAGTGCTATTGATTTTTAGTTTGATAATTCACTTTTAATTTGCACAAATTCTTTCCTCTTATCCTGAGCAAGGTTTTTTGGAGGGAGGGGAGGAAAAGGGCAGTGGATACAATACATATTTTCTATTTAAGCATATTATTAAATTTATTTTCTTCTCTAAATTAGTTTATCTGGATTAACATTTCCTTTCTTTCTTATTTTTCTTCTTTGCTCTTTTTTATTTGCCTAGAAATATAATCCTATACCCTTTCCATCTTCTAGAACTTTGTCAGTTTCTGGTCCTGATTCATGTTTCCAGAACTGCCATAGATTTTTTTCTTTTTTCTTTTCAATAACTATTTGATTTTCAATTGTTGTTGTTAAGTGCCATCAAGTTGGTGTCCAACTCATAGCGACCCCACGTACAACAGATGAAACACTATTGTCAGTGCTTCTCTGCTATTTATAAGGTTTTCAACAGCTGATTGTCTTTTGGGAGTAGGTTGCCAGGTCCTTCTCCCAGATTTTCAATTAGGATGCATTAATTGTACACACTAATGTAGTTCAGTGTGGGATTTCCCCATGGGCACATGGTATGATTTGATCAGATCCAATCAAAGAGCTAGAGAAAGCAAAATTCTTTAGACTGCCATCATCTTAAAACAAAACTCACCAATTTCCCTAGAAAATATTTGCATCTTGTTCAATGTTTCCCCAACTCTTTAAAATATAAAGCTTAAAACAGTCTGGTATGTGGGACTCTACACAGTTTGAGCCTTGCTTATCTTCCTCCCTCAATCCTGCATGTTGCTGTTGTTGTTGTTAGGTGCCATTGAGTTAGTATCCAACTCATAGCGACCCTCATAGGGTTTTCAATGGCTGACTGTTTCGGGATTGCCTTGGGAGTGGATTGCCAGGTCCTTCTCCCATTTTTGCGGTGCAGGGAATTGAACTCGGGGCCTCAGAGACTGCAGCGCAATGCTCTACCAACTGAGCTAAATCCCAGCCCTCAATCCTGCATATTTACATTAAAATCAGTCTTTACCTACCCCTTGAGATTTTTTATGCTCCAATCTTTGCCTGCAATAGCCTTTCTCTTTTTCACCTGCCATTTTACACATCTTTTATGACCATCATAAAATACCTCAAATTCTCTGTCAGCTAAAAACATGTAGTGAATACCATCCACATAAATTATTTTGTTCTTTATGCCACCAGTTTTTCTAACCAGAATTTTCTCCTCTACCATTCTTACCATGTAATAAAAAATAATTTTACCTATATGGAATTAATTTTTTTAAAAAATGATTCATATCTTGAAATCTCACTGTATAATGAAAATATTAATTTTTTGAGATGTAGCCTTTTAAATGAATAAATTAGTGTTCTTGAGTTAGGTAAATTTTATCTTATAATATAGGGAATATGATTTATTTTTACTTACTTTATTTTTGGGGGCATCCGGGGGATGAACCCAGGGCCTCACACATGCTTTTTGTAACTGCTGTGCTGCTAAAGGGCATCCACACAGCCTCTTTTTAATTTTTTGAGTCAGGGTCTCACTAAGTTGTGCATGCTCTGGTCTCCATCTTGTCATTATCCTGCCTCAGCCTCCCAAATCACTGGGATTAGAGGTGTGCACCACCACACCCAGCTAGGGAATATGTTTTCTTAAACAGAAGCCAACAGTGGTTGGAATTCTCACTCAAGACACCATTATAGAAACAGGATGCCTCCTGGCTGGAGGCAATAATGCCATTATACACTGTTCCAAGTACTCAATCCATATTTTTGACAAGCCAAGGGAAGTTTTCCTCTCAACTGAGCAGTGGAAGAGGACGCTAATGGTTTAGTCCAGTTTATAAACCAAAGTAATGTTGCATGAGTGGCTTTACCTCACACAGGCCTGAAACACATCACTCACCCCAAGCAAAAGTAATGATAAAGACACAAGAATTTCATGAGAGAAACTCTAACAAGCAGATATAGAGCATTGTCATTGCCTTGAAAAATCATAACAGAATAACAAGTCAGCAGGCAAAGCAGGATTTAGAGTCCAGCTAAAAGATAAAAAGGCACTTGGTGGCTTATCTTAACTTTATGTTGACCTTTACTGTTCAAGTTCTCTAGTGTGGATGGATATTAACCTGATAATCTGTGACTCACGTGAATTGCTTTCTCTAAGACTGAAGCATGGCTAACTTTAGAACATAGACAAATGTGTCAGTGTGCACATTTTAAGCGGAATGATATTTGAGGTAAGGGATGCTGACAATCTGTGTCATCCACAGTCCAAGTAGCCAGGCAACCTGATGCTGAGCTGGTTTATAGACTACACAGAACTCAGAAAGAATGTATCAAGTTCCTAAATGTCTGGGGGAATAACTGGAACTTACCATCCATTGCTCTTGCAAATATTATATTATAAAGTAAAAATTATACATGTGAAGAACTTTTAAAAATCTGAGCTAATGTCCAATCAGGAATTCTATAGTATAATAAAAACCATATTCACAGGAGGTATGGGGACACACAGGTCTGAGACTGTCACTCAGGGGTATTATTTTACTCGTTGTGATCTGGAGGTTTTAAAACATATCAGTTAGTTTTGAAGCAGACTCCATACAGCAGACAAAGGCAGGTTAGATAAATAATGGTGTATAACTCTACAGACTATGTTACAGAAATTAATTAAATACATGTGGCAGCATAGAAAATTGCTCATGAGATAAAATAAAATAAAAAAGCAGAATACTAAATTGTGCACAAGTTCTGGTAATGAGTATGCAAAATTATATGAATGAGAAGCCAGACATGGCAGTGTACCTGGGAGGATGAGACAGGGAGATTGAGAATTTGAGGCCAGGCTACAAAGCAAAACCTTATTTAAAAAACAAATAAACAAACATACAAACGAAAGTATACAAATGAGGACCAGAAGGAAAAAAGAAAAATAAAACAAGATACAAAATAGCAGATAACTGAGATGAACAACTCCATAGAGGGCTAATTACAAGAGGATTATGTGTCATTAAACTGTACTATATGTAGGAATCATGCTAAATGAGTGGATTTTCATTGCTCTTGCCAAAAAACAGAACAAAAAATGAGTAACTGTGAGACGATGGACATGTTCATTTGCTTCACTAATAGTAACCTTCATCCTATCCAAATGTATCCTAGGATATCATGTTGTATACCTCAAATACACAAAAAATAAACAACAGCCACAAGCAATTTGTTAGGTTAGGATTATAGGTGATCTGCTTTTTATAACTTCTACATTATTTTTAATAGTGAAATTTTTGGACATAACTATAGAAGCAGAAGAAAATACCATAAACCATAAGAGACATTGAGAAAGGCAGGTACCAGTTGAAACTTTGGGAGATGTTTAAGTGATTGTAGATGATATGTACTTATCATAAAATTTATTTAAGTACCAAGTAATTTGATATTTTTGCCTAGACAATAATTAAGATGCTGGAATATGGCTTTGTTTCTTGAGTAATTTTAATCAAATGACCATTTGTACATCTTCTATGACACTAATGGCTGTATTGTCGTGAAGGGATAATATAATATAGTGGAACTGGGGAGGAATAGAGAACAGGAAGAAGAAAGGAACTCAGGTACAATTTCTGAGATAATCAGAACACACACACATGGGGTGGGGAGAGGAAAAAGAAAGAGAGAGAGAGAGAGAGAGAGAGAGAGAGCGAGAGCGAGAGCGAGAGCGAGAGCGAGAGCGAGAGAGAGAGAGAGAGAATGAATATGAATAAGAATTAAAGTCATTGCATCACATTGCCTTTACCCTACCCTACCTCCAATCCTCCCCTGGAGGCTTTCTTCCTCTCATGTAGTTCCAAGCATGTGTATCTAGCTGAGAAGCAGCTAGATTCTGCTTGTGGAGATAACAAGGTTTGGATTCATACCTGCTTAGTTTACTAAGTTGTAGAGCCAAGATTAGGACCTATGTGCCTTGAACAAGTTAATAACCTGTCTGAAACTCAATTCTTTCCTTGTAAAAAGTGTAAACAAGATTCATATGGGATATATAAGTATTAGTGAGACAATATATGTAAAGTTGCTAACAGAATGCCTGGTACACAGTAGGCATCAAATTAAGTTTGTTCTCCCACATCTTCCCGTAATGTTCAAGTGTTAGGCATTTTAGGTAGAAGTGAAGGTGAATCTACTTTGGCTGTAAGCTGTTTTCAAATCTGGCTCCGTCCCCTTACCTACTCTCACTTTGATCAGAATCCTTAGGCTGTCACCAACCCTGAGGACAAGACCAGGCTAGACTCAACAGACATCCCACTGGTGTATGAGCTACCTGGGGTGACTCTATTTGCAAGGTGTTCAACTTTCAGTTCTATCTAGTCTGACTTCTACAGCTCCTGTCCAATATGGTAGCCACTGGCCCCATTTGCTTCACATTGAATTAATTACAATTAAATAAAATGTAAAATTAACTTCATTGATTTCAAAGCCAAATTTGGAATGCTCAGTGGGCACATGAGGCTACTGGCTGTCAAGTAAAATGGCACAGACACAGAGCGTGTTCATCAGCACAGAAAGCTCTGCTCGAAAGTTCTGGGATACCAGTAGGGAAAATAAATGTCATAGGCTTAGCACCTATCATCTTTATTCATTAATTCTTCTATTCTTACTGATTCTCAGACCAAGACAGTAAAGTCAGAAAGTGAAGTGGGGTAGAAGAAACGCATTTCTTAATTAGGGGCCTCAATATATGCAACTTTGCCAGGCACCAGCCAGTGAGACCTCAGTAGCACTCTTTTCACATGCCACAGCCCACTTGTGAAGGAAAGTTTGATAAGATATGTCAATGACAATAAGTTCAGTGACATTTTCATTAGCAAAACTTAGTATTACCTGGCTCCTGGTACTCTGTACAAAAAAGCTGAAGTCTATATGGGTGTACAATGTACTGAAGGTTTGCTAAGCAATTGGCAGGGGGCTGAGGGTCAGCTCAGTTGGTAGAGTGCTTGCTTTGTGCTCTGAAGCCCTGGGTTTGATCCCCAGCACTACAAAAATTGGAGAAGTACCTGGCAGCTCATTCCCAAAACAGTCCCTAAAATGATCAGGTATTGAAAACCCTATGAATAACAGACAAACAGTGACATAGAGCCGGGCATGGTACAGTGTTGGGGAGTGTTTCATTCTCTTGTGCAATAGTGTACATGAGTCAAATCCAATTCCACAGCACCTAACAACAACAAGCAGTTGGCAGATTTATTTCTACATGTAATACAGTAGTTGCCTCTTGGGCCCCAAGTACTTATGAGAAGCAACACAAGTTTATGAGTAGGAAATGTAAGGCCATCAAACCACTCAATAAACTATTTAAAGTTGTTTAAGTCTGATCCTCAATAATCAATGCAGCCAACAGAGGGCTCAGGTGAGTTAGTTACAATCCCTGTACAAATATTAACCTCATTATAAAACAAATAACAACAACAAACCAAACAATTAGCAACTCTTAATCCAGTCATTTGGCTCTTATAACAACAACATTTTAAAGAGGAAGGATAAAGTATTAGGCCACTTTAAAATAAATGTATTGTCCTAACGATCCATTTCTACTTTTTCCCAAAGAGGAGCTTTTATAAAGTTTTCTTATGCCAGGTATATCTACCTCATGTGGACTGTTGAGACCCAGTGGAGTCAGAAAGATCACCTGTCCAAGTGGGTCACAATGCTTCCAGATCATGCTGTTTTCCAAGTTCATGCTGTTATTATTCATCAACCAGATATTTCGACATGTACTATTTCCTTTTATCCCCCACCAAAACCACATCTCCCCTTCAACCAATGGCCTTCTTCTGACTTCCTAGAAGCTATTCAAACCATTAAACCAGAACCTAAGTTTCCAGCCCCGAAACCTACACATGTAACTGAAGGGCAGCAGTCTTACTCGGTTCCTTGCTTGTTACGTTGACAGAGTGTGTCCTTGCCCACTGTCTCCTGCTTTCTCAGAGACCTGGGCTGTCATTTTCTAGCAGACTCTTTCATGCCCCTTCTACTGACTTTTCTTCAGCATTCAAATAGCTCTACTTCTACCTCAAATCAGATCTCCTTCCACACAGTCCCTCTTGCTGACCTCATTATTATAATGAGATATCTTAAGAGTTGTCTAAACCTCTCCTCACACTGGGGTTTAGCTCAGTTGGTAGAGAGCTTGTTGTGCATTCTCTTAAGCCCTGGGCTTGATCCCTAGCACTTCAAAAATGGGAGAAATATGTATATGGCCTTTACCGTAAACTCAGGATATACATATATAGATTGTTGTTGTTGTTGTTAGGTGCTGCTGAGGCCGACTCATAGTGACCCTGTGTAGAGCAGATGGAAACGCTTCCCGATTCTGGGCCAGGCATACAATGTTATTTATGTTTAAGCCCACTGTTGCCGACACCATGTCAATCCATCTGGTGAAGGGTTTTCCTCTTTTTCACTGACCTGCCACTCTCCCAAACATGATGTCTTTCTCCAGGGATTGGTCTCGCCTGACTACATGTCCGAAATATGTAAGAAGCAGTCTAGTCATCCTTGCTTCCAAGGAGCACTCTGATTACATTTCTTCTAGCACAGATCTGTTGATTCTTTTGGCAATCCATGGTATATTCAATAGTTGTCTCCAGCACCATAATTCAAAAGTACCAATTCTTTTCCTGTCTCCCTTGTTGATAGATATGCTCAAAATGAGACATGCAAGTAGAAGGGAGACCATTGGTGGGGACGGAGGGGATAGATAAGGTGGTCATGAGAGGGTAGGGGGGAAGTGAATATAAGCGATGTACAACGAAATGCATGTATGGAAATGTCATAATGAGACCCAGTAAGTTGTATTTTAAAAATTATCAATAAAAAATCTTTTTTAAGTGGAAGAAGGACCTGGTAGCCCATTCCTAAAACAATCCTGAAACAATCAGCCATCGAAAACCCTATGAATAGCAGAGAAGCACTAACATAGTGCCGGGCATGACACAGTGTCAGGGAGTGTGTCATTCTGTTGTACACAGGGTGGCTATGAATTGGACCTGACTCTGTGGACAGTAACAAAACTCTCCTTATCTCAATTTCTTTCTTACTCCTCAACTTCTTGCATCTGACTTCCATCCTGATCATGCCACTGAAATTATCCTCAGCAAGATTACTACCTTTTTGTGTCTAAATCAATATGCATTTTTTAGTTGTTATCTTACATAACCTCTGGGGACCATTTGGAATTGCCAGACTTTTGCTCATTCTTGTAGTGCTATTTTCCCTTGGCTTCCATGATAGTTTGATAGTCTTTCTCCTGTTTATGTCTAATCTTCATCAGTTTCTCTGTGTTCCTCTCTGTCTCTCTCTAAAATTGTGGTAAAAGACACATAAAATTTTACCATATTAACCATTTTAAATGTAGAATTTTGTGGCATTAAGTACATTGACATTATGTAACCACCACCACTACTCACCTCCTAAGCATTTTTGCTTTTTTTGGGGGGGGGGGATGAGGTATTTAGGGGTTGAACTTGGGCCTTCATACATGTTTTGCAAGTGGTGTACCACTGGGTTGCACCCTCAGCCAATTTTTACTTTTTATGTAGAGTCAGCCTCTTGCTAAATTACACAGGCAGCCTCTGGTCTCAAATTCGTAATCCTCCTGCCTCGACCACCTGAGTTTCTGGGATTATAGGGCTGCCCCATACTGTGCTGTGTTGATCTACCTATTAAACTGAACTCTCCATTCCTCTCACTCTCCACTCCCTGGCAACCACCATTCTATTTTCTGTCTCTATAAATTTGTCTACTCCAGGTACCACATACAAGGCAAATCATGCAGAGTTTGTCTTTTGGGGAGACTGGCTTCTTTCACTTAGCACACTATCCTCAAGGGTCATTTGTAGTATAGTATATGTCAGAATTTCCTTCCTTTTTAATGTGGAATAATATTCCATTGTCTTTGTATGCTACATTTTGCTTACCCATTCATCTGTTTATGGACATTTGAATTGCATCCACCTTTTGGCTATTGTGAACAATGTTGCTATGAACATGAGTGTACCCTATCTTTTTCTTAATTTCCCTTTTAAATATTGGTCATCTTCAAGGTTATACTCTGGACTCAGTTTGCTCATTATGTACTTTTCTTGGTCCATCTTACCCCTATTCATGACTTTCTGCTCTCTGCTTGCATGCTCCTAAGTCTACACTTCATTTCTTGCATGACTCCTAAGGCTACACTTCATTTCTTTCTCATTTAGAATTCAGATCCCAAATCTCTATGTCTATCCTCTTAGGCATCACTTGTACCTTGAGCTTAACGTGTGCACTAATGAGCTTCTGATTTTTATCCTCACATTTATGCTGCTTGCTGTCTCTGTAAATAACATCAGCAAAACCTGCATTCTCATGTCAGACACTCAGCAGATCTTCTGCCCACTGAGCCCTGCCCCAGTGGAGATCCCAGGGAGCCCACTGAACCTGTGGTCTTCAGGGGTCTACTTCTCACTTTGGCATCCCTGACAAAGATCTTTGAGAACCAATGTGTGCTCATGAGAAAGACTCCTGTGATGGTTAATCTTCATGAGCAACTTGACTGACTTTAGGATTATCTATGAGGTTGGTGGGGAGAAGGACCCAGCAACCCACTCCCAAAAAACAACTAGCCAGAGAAGCACTGACAATACTGTTTTGTCTGTTGTACATAGGGCTCCTATGAGTTGGACACTGGACTCAATAGCACCTAACAATAACAACATAAGATTGGTGAGGCACACCTCTGGGTATGTCTGTAGGATATCTGCAGAGAAGATTAATTGAGAGGGAATACTCACCCTGAATATGGGTAGCACCATTCCTTGGGCTGGGGACTCAGAATGGAATGAAAAAGGAAAAAGGAAAAAGCTAGCAAAATGCTAGCACTCTCTTTCCTTTGCTTCCTGTTCACCATGAAAAAGGACCTCCGCCACATGCTCCTGCCACCTTGATGTTCTACCCAAGCTCATGCAGCCAACCAACCATGGACTGAATCCTCTGAAACTATGAGTTAAATAAAAAACTTAAGTTGTTTCTGTCAGGTACTTGGACCTAGTGATGAAAAAAGTAACTACTGCAACTCCTCTCCATTACTCAGCTCTTTATAAAAGAGTAACACCCAAGCTATATTCCCTATTGCCCTTACTGTTCTTCTCAGCAATGGGACAGTTCTTACCACATAGCAAGCCCTCAATAAGTGTTTGTTGAGTATGTGAATTAATCCTTGATCTCTTTCTTACCCAATCCTATCTATTTTACCCCATAAATTGTACTCAAACCCATTGTATTATTCAGCTGTCATCACTGTAGTAGAAAAAACAATCTAAACAAACTTATGAGGGAAGAGGTTTACTGGAAGTTCATAGAAAGTCAATCCATAATGCCATTGGGGCAGGCATAGTGGCAGTATGACCTGTGTCAGATGACCTCACAGCATGGTGGACCAAGAACAGAGAGAAACCAGGGTTCCAGGTCTGGGGTAAAAAGCTCCAAAGCTGCACCCCAAAGGAACTCCTTCCACAAAGCAAGAATCTCAGCTCCAAAAGTTTCAAAGCCTCCCTGGACAGCACCACATTAACATGAACATTATGAACATTAAAGCACATGACCTTTGTGGTACACTTTATTCAAGCCATGACACCCTCCTACTTCCCTCTAATCTGGCTACACCCTCCTCCATAGCCAGATGCTTATTAACTTCTCCCTGGTCTCCCTCTTTCTATTCTTGTTCCCTGATGTACTCTGTACAGCAGCCAGAGTGACTGTTCTAAGATATAAAGCTGGTGTTTTCACCTGCTGGCTTAATGTACCAAAACATTCCTTTTAGGATAAAACTCAATGTCCTTCATTGGCCTTATAAGGCCCTTCCTGATCTGTCCATCCAGCTCCCACAGCCTTTAGGCACTTCTCCTGCCTCAGCGCTCAGCAGCCTCTAACAGACCTACCTGTTTCCCTAGCATTTCCTCCATGGTTCCATGGGGACTGAGAACCTGTCTAGCCCCAGATGTGCCCTCTGCACCCTGCACAGTGATGGAACCAAGGTAAAAGCTTCATTAATATTTAACACGTAATTCTCCAAAAAAAAAAAAAAATTGACCAAGGACATTCTAAACATCCAGAAATGTAGAAAGAAAATGTATAAAATGTATAACAGTATAATGTACACTCATATCCACTAGCTATGTTCACCAATTGTTAACACTGAGCCACATTTTCTTGATCCAGTCATCCGTCTTTCTATGTTTATTTGACAAGTCATTTTAAAGTAAATCATAGAGAAAATGAATGAATTCTTCAGTCTTTCCAACATGCCCACTGAACACAGAAAACAAGCTACTGAAGAAAAGGAGAATGAGCAACAATGAACAAAAACTCTCTCTACTTTAGCAGAATTAAGTGAAATTCAGAAATGAGAATGTTAAACTCTGCCCCAAAGAGTTTTATAAATGTCCTGTCAGCCCATAATTTGGTTCTAATGAATCTTATAAGGTAACGTCATTAATCAGCAAAAGGGACTCTGTGAAGAACTGGTAGCTACAGGGAGGAGAGGAAAGATCATAAATATTTTCTGAGTGCCAATGATGTGCCCAACACGTACATTATCCCTAATTATTCTCACAACAAACTCAAGATGTATTGTGTCTCTATTTTGAAGATGAAAAAGTAGGGCCCAGCGAGGTCAAGTTATCTGCCCACGTCCTAAAAGGAGGTAAGAAGCAGATGTGAGAATGTGTTCCAAGTTTCTCCTCATAGAGAAGCGAGTTGGATTAGATTATTATTGAGATTCCTTCCAGCTGTTTAAAGCACAAAGCAGCACAAAGACTACAATTTTTAGAGATTTTCTTTAGTCCTCAGTGGTTGAGGGCCTAGACTTTGCTGACCGTAGAGCTAGACTCTGGCTTTCTCCGGAAGGTACTCACTGCCAGTGTTGGCCAATTTTAATGGGAATGTTGTTCAGTGCAACTACAACAGCTTTCAAATGTCCAGAAGGAGATCTCCCACAGACTTGGACATAATAACTGATGAAGAAAACTGTGGCAAGAGAAGAGTCACAAAACAGTTATGTTTCCAAGACCATCACCCTTCACCCCCACCCCCAGGCATCCTCTGTCAGACATGCTATCTTACTTAATACACATATCAGGTAGTTTTTAAAGACTTGCTGCTCCACTAGATGGTAAGTGCTAAGAACTCTGTCTTGGTCATTTTTATACTCCCAGCTGTTAGCACAGGGCTTCAGCTATAGCTGGCAATTAGTAGGTATTTATGGAATGAATGGCAAATATCACCATTCCTAGGTATCAAAAATCAAACTATATTCATGATTCAGCTCAGATGCCATCTCTACCTTCTCCTTCCCCAAACTCCCATAATGTCTTGACTGTATTTTTCCTATGACACATGCCATTTTCTATATTTTATTATAGTTATTTATGGATATATGTTGTTTGTTGTTGCTGTTGTTGTTAGGTGCCATCAAGTCTGACTGACTCATAGCCCTCAGAGGGTTTTCAATGGCTTTATACATTAGCTTTCCATTAAGGTCAAACACTAAGACAGAAATCATCTTTTGCTAATCATTGAAACCCTAAAATAGCTTGTTAATAGTACTCACACAATAAATGTGGAATGAGCACATCATTCATATATACACACACCAAAATGATTAGCATAATACATTACAGATGGTAGATATTTAATAAACATTATCTAGTAAATTAAATGCTCTTTCTGATAAAATTGTGGTGAAATTAATATCCTCAAGTTCCATATATTTATAAATTATACTTTTGGGGAAAAATATAGCAAACTACATTCAAAGTCATAAAAATGATCACATCCTTGAATAAGAATTCCACTGCTGAGATTTGGGGCTTAGGAAATAGATGAACCAACATAAATAAGACAAGACCAATGAAAACTACAACAAAGTCTATAAAGAAATTTATAGTAAAAAAAAAATTGGAAAAAGGATTAAAGTATATGTCATGGCACATTGATACCATATAAGTATTCTACTTTTCTAATGATAGTTCTGATGAGCTGTGAAAGATGCTTGTGACTAATACTAAGTAACATACAAAGTTCACAAACATTATGATATCCATTGTGGAAAACAGAAATGCTTATGGGGAAAGCATTTATGCAAAAATAGAAAAATAGTTTTGTTTTTTTTTGTGTGTGTGTGGTATTGGGGGTTGAACCCAGGGCATTGCGCCTGCATGCTCTGCAAGTGCTGGACTGCTGAGCTGCACCCTCAGTCCATTTTTTTTTTTTTTTTTTTAGTTTTTGAGACAGGGTCTCGCTAAATTGTGCAGACTGCCTCTGGTCTCGAACTTGCAATCCTCCCGCCTCCACCTCCCAAGCCGCTGGGATTACAGGCGTGCGCCACCGTGCCCGGCGCGAAAAATAGTTATTTTTCAATGGTGTTACTATGGATAATCCCCCCTCAAAGTTTCCTTTAACTTTATTATATAATTTTAAATAAAATTTTGTATAGGCAACAGTAACTTATCCTTAGGATGACAACATTTCTGATAGATAGTTGTTTAGTGAGGACCAAAGCACAAAATTAAATGGCCCACTAAGTAGGTGTTGCTTCAATATTTATGACTCAGCTGACACCCAAATATATCATGAGTTATGAAGTTTACAGGTACATAACACATGGTGCAGAAGCAAATTTGGATGAGAAACAGCCAGGCCCAGCAAAGGAATCTCAGAAGCTACATAGTTGGTGATAGGATTACCCATTCAAGAAAACTATCCATACAAATTAAACATCCCTAATCCAAAAATCCAAAATCTGAAATGCTCCAAAACTTGAAACTTCTTGAGGCACTGACATGGCATCATAGGTGGTAAGTTCCAAACTTGACCTTATATGAAGGATCACAGTCAAAACATAGGCACACCAAAATACTGAATAAAATTACCATTAAGATATGTGTATAAGGTGTACATGAAACATAAAAACATAAAAGAATTTTGTGTTTAGACTTGCATCTTTTCCTGAATACACCTTGTATTATAAATGCAGCTATTCCAAAAATCTGAAGAAAAACAAACCCAAATCCAAAATACGTCATTCTACAGAAGGAGCACACAACCTGTACCAGTTTCTGAGAGGGTTAAGGAGAGAAAGCTGTTACTCAAAAAGGTCATGTAGAGAAGGGAGAGAATGCTGGCTGTTTTCCTGGTTCTCCACCCTTTTCTAACCCCTAACCCTCATTATCTGACAGGGGTGTGCATGTGGCATGTGGGCCAAAAGTGCCTGCTACCTGCTTTTGTAAATAAAGTTTTATTGAACACAACCAAGCTCATTCTTTTATGCCTCTCTATGTACATGGGAAGCTTAGGTGGCTTCTCTTTTCAGTTCTTTCTACTTCTTTTGTCCTCAACTGCCTTCCCACTGCTTCCTGGCCCACCTCTGTTCTAAAGCCTGCTCTGGCTTCTAAAGAATCAGCTGCTGGGACAACACCCAGGTTCCGGATCTCTACTTTCATTAGAGTGAAAGGGGAAGGGTTATTCACTCATGTAAATAACCGTTAATTATTCCAAATAGATACATACAAGAATTTTGTACCTACAAATTTCTCTTGACGTAATATCAAGGCAACTTCTTAACAAGCTGCTCTTTTTTAGGGAAAGAACTTCAGATTTCTCTTCCCAAATAAGTCACTTAACAGTAACCAACACCCCTGGCATTTCTCACAGTGAGACATCAAAGCAAATGTGGTATATTCGCCATAGGTGTTAGCCTTTAATATTCACCAATACTGCCTTGGAGAATTATTATTTAAGAATGAAGTTTCTAATGTTTGCATTCCAGAATTTAAAACAAAAGAAGAAAATAGCACATATATCCTACACACACCTTTTTTTTAAGTAAAAAATTTTAATGTTGTGGGGAAAAAGGATTAAAACAAAAGATCTCGAGAGTACTTTTGATGAAATCTAGACAGTATACTTTATGAGACTACTCTGTGTGAACAGTAATAACTCATAGCTTTGAAATCTCTCTGAATGACTTTCCAAATATTGCCATCTGGTGGAATGTTAGTTAATTGTTTCCTTTGTTCTATGAAGCTTGTGAAGGTGAACCTCGAAGGCATTATTAGACAGAGACTCAGGGTACCAGCAGGAAATAACTGAAAGTCAAAGTGATTGTGTCTCAAAGACAAATCTCAGACTGAAAAAATGGGACTTCTAACCTTGCGGTCTTTATCATGCCACAAGATATTCATATTCATATTCATATTCTTTCCCTTTCTGTCAACAGAATGGTTGCCTCGCTTTTTAACAATACTAAGTAAAATAATTTATTAACAAATAATTAGAAATGTCAGGTCATTTTGATCATATCTTGATATTTTCCTCCTCCATTTATTGCTAATCAGATCTCCAAAACTAAACTTTAATTGGCTGACTCATTTTTAGAAGAATTGCTAATGGCAGTTAATTAGCACTTTGTACACTTAGGAAGTGGAATAGAGTTTGGAAAATCATGTTTTAATGGAGCATATTTACTTAAATATTAAGAAATTATATAGTGAAATTTTGAACATAAATTCGTTGCGAAAGCAGTAGTACTATTCACTTCAATTTAATCTGAAGACAAAGAATCACACAAAATAATTTATATTTAAACCTTACCTTAAGCATCCAGGCACTCTCCCTGGCTGTCGAAATGAACTGTTCTTCTGGGAAATGGGACACTGGAATAGTAAGAATGCAAGAAAAAAAATGAGTGTGGGTGGGGAGGGAGGGAAGAGTACAGGGATGGAGGGAGGGTGGGGGATGGAGAGGGAGGGAAGGTGGGGAAGAGAGAGAGCATGCACGCGTGCAGAGAGAGGAATGAATATAATATTTACAAACATAGGACCAGGGCTATGATTTAGTTCATTGGGTGTGGCCAGTAATGGAAATGGAAATTAATGGGAAAACACACCCAAAGTATCCAAAGTCACTTGACTTTATCATATGAGAGCAATCAAGTTACTGGGCAACAGAATTATACTCTCAATCTATATTATTTGATCAATTCTTGGGTTGATTTACAATAATTTGTGAAAACAGTATAATGTCAGTCTTATGAAAAAATATACTTTACCCCTCACCCATCAACTGTTATGAAAATCTGTGTTAGCAGATAACCCTAGGAAGCAGTGCCTCTAGTGGGGTATCCCACGATGATATCAATTAGAGTACTGACTTCTCCAAACAGATTCATCTTTAGGTTTTATATCTAGAATAAATATGAACCTAAGTCAAAAACTTTTTGTTTAATTTTGACAGGATAAGCCATATAAACAATCCCAGGAGCAAACTTCAAAATGTATACACAACAAGTAGAAATTTACTTTGTTTATATGAATTAGCTATTTGTCTCCAAAATGTGCTCTGGATAAATAAAGATAAAATTAATGAGGCACAGAACCAATTCTGAAGGCATAGAAATGCATGAGCATCAGGCTTGGAGGGCCCAATGTTGGGACTATGGATAGTGACTAGGGAGGGTGCTTATGGTCCAACCAGATGCTGCTAATGTTCAGCAGACTTACCTGCCTTCCCCACCACCCCAAGCAACAATTTAGAAATGACTTCTCTCCACCTTCCACCTGAGCCCTCACTCTGCACATTGGTCTTCTGTGTTTTCTGTTTTGACCATTTCATAAATGCCTTGGGTGCTTATTTAAGAACTGAGTGTTTAGAAATCACATTAGTTGCAAATCTGATAGCATGTGATTAATCTTAGATATTACTGATTTATTAAAAAGGAAAATGGGGAGATATTTAATACTTTACTAAAAGAGGAAGAAGAAAAGTTTTTGGTCTTTCTTTTTTTAAAGAAAAAACAAAATGGTAAGTGTTGAGTGAATAAAAGTTAAGCTGATGTGGCTGGGGATGTAGCTCAGTGGTGGAACACTTGCTTGGCATGTACAGAGACTTGGGTTTGATCCCCAGCACTGAAAATAAAATAAGATAAAACAAAATAAGGAAACAAAAGAGAATATATGACAGCTGAATTGATAATGTTATACAAGTTTTGTTGTTGTTAGGTGCTGGGTCTGAACCATGGAGATCCTATGTACAAGAGAATGAAACACTATCTGACACTGTGCCACACATATGATCTTATTTATATTTGAGCCCATTGTTGCAGTCACTCTGTTTCTTCTCATTTTGAGCCATGCCACATCAGGAAATGGAGGTCCTAGGGGCTTTACTCCATTCCCTTTATGAAGGTCAAGTCTACTTTGAGGAGGCAACTCTTCCCCAATCATTTCTTAAATGCCTTCCAATTTTGGAGACTCATTTTCTGGCACTATATTTGACAGTGCTTCTCTGCTATTTATAGGGTTTTCAATGGCTAATTGTTTCAAGAGTGGGCTGCCAGGTCCTTCTCCCTAGTCTGTCTTTGTCTGGAAGTTCAGCTGAAACCTATCCACCATTGGGGACCCTGCTGGTATCTGAAAAACACAGTGGCAAGGCTTTCAGCAGCACAGCAACATGCAATCCCCTCACAGCATGCCAAGTTGACACCAGACATTAGGGGTTATACAGGTTGAGCCTTCCTAATTTAAAAGTCTGAAATCCAAAATGCTCCAAAATCCAAAACTTTTGGAGGACTGATATGATGCCACAAATGGAAAATTTCACACCAAAACAGTGTACCATGCATAATATTATTTAAAATATTGTATAAAATTACCCCCAGGCTATGTGTATAAGCTTATATATGAAACATAAACAAATTTCATGTTTAGATTTGGGTCTCCTCCCTAAGATATCTCATTATGTATATACAAATACTCCAAAAAATTCAAATTTTTGAAATTTCAAACACTTCTGTTCCTAAGCATTTCAGATAAGGGATACTCAACCTATATACTCAAAAGTAATTTATATACCATGTCTTCTTTAAAAATCAGATTTAAAATGAATCGGTTTAATAACAGAACACAGGTAAACAAAGTAAAACTTCAATTTTTACTTTTGGTAGAATAGATACAATGAATTTCTTTACACATTTTACAGCAAATTTAACTTTGGAGGCATTTCATGTCTTTCTATAATTTAATGATAATTAAACTAAAAGTCTGATTTAAAACATCAGCTCCCATACCTGTCAGTTTCTATTCTTAAGTCCTCCAATCTTTCAGAAATTTTAACTGAATCAGAATAAAATTTTCATCTGTCTCCTTTACTCAGTACTCCTTTACTAGTACTCAGTACCCACGTTACTATGCAAAGTATTGGCTACCAAGCTAGGAAGCAGGAGCATAAGGTTCCTAGTTTATCTATAAACCCGATAACTAGGCCTCAGAAGATTCAGTCTTGTCTTTAAACAACTGGCTTTCTCTGTTTTCTCACAACAGCCCTTTGCTAATATCTCAGCAGCTGCAATACGTCAGTTTGGAGAAGAATGAGGTCATTTATGGAACACTTTGTGTGCCAATCATCTCACATATTTCATCTAATTGAATTTTCAAAACCATCCTATTACAAATGAAGGAACTGAGGCCCAGAACAATGGAGCAATCTGCCCAGTATCATGTAGCTAGAAAGTGACATTTTTAACATTGTTACTGACACATATTAATTGTACAAAATAGTGGGTTTCATTATGACATTTTCAAACATGTGTGTAATGTACTTGGACCATAGTCACATCCCCATTGCCTCCTCCTGGCCCCCTCTGCCCTCCTGCTGGTCCTCTTCCTTTTCTCAAATCAGAAATTGACAGATTTTAACTGAGTTTCACAGCCTCTAGTGGCTGCTCTCTCTGTTGTCTACATCATGCCACATTAAAAGTCAGTGTGTTGATATAGATTAGAAACAGCTAGAGAGCTATTACTCTGCATACAATAGGTACTTAAGAAAGCAAAGACTTGAAAGGGTGGCAATCTAGCCTCCCTTCTTGGCCTTTGCTGGTGGGAGAAGAGGTGAGACAGTTTTTTCCTGTGGTGTTTGGCAGTTAGAGAGCAATTATTATACTCGAATCTCATACTTTCCATAAAAATCAACTCAATATGTAACATGGCACAAATATAAACTATAAAATTATTAGTTTCTATAAAAAACCTTGGGATATAGGACTTAGCAAAATGTTCTTAGCCTTGACACCAAATATATAATCTGTAAAAGAGAAAATGGATAAATTGGACTTCATCAAAATTAAAAACCTTTGGCCATGTGAACTGGATATAAATGTAATTTATAAACTAGGGGAAAGTATTTATTCATATATGACAAAGAACTAGTATCTAGGATAAAAAATAACTCTTAAAACTCAACAGTAAAAAGTAATTCAATTGGAAATTAGGCAAAAGATTAATAGACATTTAACTGAAGACATACTGAAAGCAAATAAGCACATGAAATGATAGTCAACATCACTAGACATTGGGTCAGTGAAAATTAAAACTACAATTGTTGTTGTTAGGTGCCGTCGAGTCGGTATCCAACTCATAGCAACCCTCTGTACAACGGGGGAAACACTATTGTCAGTGCTTCTCTGCTGTTCATAGGGTTTTCAATGGCAGATTGATTTTTGGAAGGGGGTTGCCAGGTCCTTCTCCCAAGCCTACAGCATCTGGTGTTCCCAGGTGGTTTCCCATCCAGGTACTAACCAGGCCCGACCCTGCTTAGCTTCCGAGATCTGACGGGATTGGACGCCACAGGGCTACCGCTGCAGGCTAAAACAATAGGATACCATAATACATCTATGAGAATAGTTGAAATAAAAAAAAGTGACAACATACAATACTGGTAAGGATTCAGTGAAACTAAATCATTCATATTTTGCATGTGACAATGCAAAATGGCATGGCAACTTTGAAAAACAGTTTGGTACTTTCTTAAAAATAAAAGAAATATGCATCACTTCATGAGTTGATTAATGCCTTTAACACAAAAGTGGGCTCGTTACTGTCCAGGCTGATTCCTGATAAAAGGATGAGTTCCTCACACCTTGAGTGCACGTGCACTCGACCTACCATGGGATGATGTACCATAAATGCCCTTCCTAGGTGTTGGCCCCTTAATCATGGAGTTCCCAGTTTCCAGAACGGCAAGAAATAAATCTCAGTTCCTTATAATTTACCCAGTCTCAGGTATTCTGTTATAGAAGCACAAAGCGGTCTAAGACACAAAGGACTATTATTCTGCAATGAAAGAGTATCAACTATTGATACAAGCAATAACCTGGATGAACATCCAGAGAATTACACTGAAGGGAAAAGCCAATCCACAAAGGTTATATGCTGTATGATTCTACTTATCTAACATTTTGTGTGTGTGTGTGTGTGTGTGTGTGTGGTACTAGGGGTTGAATTCAAGGCCTCACATTTGCATGCTTTGCAAGTGCTGGACCACTGACCTGCACCCCCAGCCTATTTTTTTTTCTTTTTGAGACAGGGTCTCCCTAAGTTATGCAGACTTCCTCTGGTCTCAAACTTGCAATTCTCCTGCCTCCACCTCCAGAGCCGCTGGGATGACAGGCATGTGGCACCGTGACCGGCTGATCGAACATTCTTGAAATGAGAAAACTGTAGAAATGGAGAAGCTAGGAAGCACTAGGGTTAACCAGTGGGGAGTGAGAGTTGGAGGGAAGTACAGATCATTACAAAAGGGCAACACCAGAATCCTCGTGGTGATGAAAATGTTTTGGTCCTTGACTATATTAGTGCCAATATCCCATTTGTGACTTTATTCTTTAATTTTGCAAGATGTTACCATGGTGGTGGTGGTGGTGGTTGTTGTTATTAGGTGCTGTCGAGTTGTTATCCGACTCATAGTGACCCTCACAGGGTTTTCAATGGCAGAGTGTTTTGGAATTGCCTTGGGAGGGGGTTGCCACGTCCTTCCCCCATTTTTGTGGTGCTGGGAATCGAACTTGGGACCTCAGAGACTGCAGAGTGGCATTCTACCAACTGAGCTAAATCCCAGCCCGTGGTGTGGTAGGGTGTTGGAAAAAAAAATAGGATCTCCTTATATTATTTCTTCTATCTACATGTTCATATACAATTATCTCAAAATATTTTTTAAATGTAAGGAGACTGGATAGTAACTACAATCAAGCAAGATACTTTATTTCCATTTTATTACTTTTTCAGGGAAAAAACAGATACCCCCAAGCAGTTAAAAAGATAGAGTCAGAAACTTGATCCACTATGTACAGAGCCAGCTGGGATTTAGCTCAGTTGGTAGAGTGCCGCTCTGCCGTCTCTGAGGTTCCAAGTTCGATTCCCAGCACTGCAAAAATGGGAGAAGGACATGGCAACCCACTCCCAAGGCAATCCCGAAACAATCTGCCATTGAAAACCCTATGAGGGTTGCTATGGGTTGGACATGACTCGACGACACCTAACAACAACAACATGTACAGAGCCAAGAAAAAATGCCTCACCTGCAATCTGAGTCACTGTCAACAGTGACAGCCCCACATTATCCAATCTTGCCCATCTTGGAATTTTCTCTGATGTTATCCCTCTTCTCTACTATGTTTACCTTTCCAATTCTTCATTAAAATTCAAAATATTGACACAAATGTACACATTCAAAACCAGAAGTGAGTTCTAAGCACTATGTTGATATACCCTCCATTTTTGAACAAATCTCTCATATTCTTAGGTTCAAACTACTCAGGAATTTCCAGAATTTTCCACATCCATTTGTACAGGAGTGGGATTCCATCCTCTGTGAGATTTTTGTAGATGACAAGGCAGGTGTTCTATACTTTAAACTGCACTAAATAAGGATGTGACCTTTATTATCAACACAAAGAGGAGCTTGCATAGTCTCCCTTCACGTTGACTTGTGATTTTTTGTCATTTTGAGCCCTAGGCAGCTCTCCATAAATGAGTAGTCACAAACCAGCTGCTTCCTTGGGCTTGTTTGTTGGTTTTGTTTTAGTTGAAAAGACCAAATATCTTTGGTAGGATAAGAGTCTGACATAGTTGGACTCTAACAAAGCACTTTCTGTTTTTCTACAAAAATACACCCTCTAAAAATTTTAAATTCTTTTTCTTTGAAAACAAAACCAAAATTCTAGCACTCCATGCCCAAGGCATATCAACAGGACATCTGTCATAGCTAAAGAGTCTCCCCAAAATGACTACTGCTTCTATGGCTGACCATAAAACCACAGGAACATAAAAGACATATCCAAATAAAAAATGGTTATAAAAATATTTCCAATCATGCCACACCATTGAAAGAATATTTCATTCTTTTTTCATTGCTGGGCAGCTAGGCAATAAGGGTTCTGCCCAAGGTCAAAGTGTTCAGCTCACAAAGGGACAGTATCACTACCTCTCCAGCTATTCAGAGCTTTTCCAAGAAGAGAATATCACTGAAGCCTGAGCCTGGGTTTTCCTCTCAGGAGTTGACTAAGCTGTCTCTGGATATTCAGAATGAGCTGTGTCCTGAATTCTAAACTCCCCACTGCACTTTGGGATATTGACTCGCTCCAGTTGCAGATCATATTCTATAATGTGGGAGGGCCACAGCTTTCTAGGAATAAAGCAGCTTATAAGCATTAACAGAAAGTCACAGGCTATTAATCCTGAGGCTAATCCTGCTCAATATCAGCCTCCAGCAAGCACCACAACAATTAGTGGTCATGGGTTGGGCTCCTGGCCTTCCCCAGGGACAGCTGAGGGCTGGCCTGGGCCTCACTGCCGGGAAGCACAGAGCTGAGCACACACCAGGGAAACCAAAAACCATGAAGATATCTGGCACGCAAAGGAGGTCAAGTTACACTGAATCTTGGACATTAAGACTGTTATGACTCATTCTCCTTAAGAAGGACAAATTAACAAATGACCCAAGTTGTTTATTTAAGGACTTATAAAAATTGCTGGCTGATAAAGGGATTTGGGTGGTATATATTAGAATGGTAAGATGCTATAAAGTTCTTATGGTTGTATGATTGGGGTTTCTATAAAAGATTATCCCAAGAAACTATGTAAGATGATAGCTACAATAAAATAGATGTTCTATTCTTTTCCTATAAGCAAAGCATAACCTTCTCTTCTTGGAATCCTCATTTACCCATCTGTTGCTTCCTACATGAACTAGATTTAAACTACCTTTTAAGATTACCCTCTCTATTTTAGAATTATTTATTTATTTATTCTTCTCCCCAATGTCTCGATAAATTGCACAGGCTACCTCTGGCCTGGAACTTGTGATCCTCCTGCCTTTGCCTCCTGAGTTGCTGGGATTACTGGCTGTGCCACCAAACCTGGCTCTCTAGAATTTTTTAAAACATGTAATGCTAACAGTTGTTGTTGTTAAGTGCCGTTGAGTTGTATCCAACTCATGGTGACCCTTATAGGGTTTTCAATGGCTGATTGTTTTGGGATTGCTTTGGGAATGGATTGCCACATCCTTCTCCCATTTTTATGATGCTGGGAATTAAACTTGGGACCTCAGAGACTGCAGAGCGGCACTCAACCAACTGAGCTAAATCCTAGCCCCAATGCTAAAGGTACAAGAGTAAAATTCTTCCAAAAAATGGCATGAGACAAACTATGTGTATATATATGAAATATATGCAATATAATTCTTTGAAATGATTTTTATGATTATATTGTTTACACTTACCCTTTTATCCATTTTTAATCATATATCCTTAAAAATGTGTTGTTGTTTTTGTTGTTAGGTGCCTTCAAGTCAGTGTCCAGCTCACAACAACCCTATGTACAACAGGCAAAACACTATTATTGTGCTTCTCTGCTATTCATGGGGTTTTCAATGGCTGATTGTTTTTTTGGGAGTGGGTTGCTGGGTCCTTCTCCCAAGCCTATAGCACCTGGTGTTCCCAGGTGGTCTCCCATCCAAGTACTAACCAGGTCTGACCCTGCTTAGCTTCCAAGATCTGATAGAATTGGATGCCACAATGGTATGGCCACAGGCTAAAAATGTGTAGTGGGAATAAAATAGCCCTTTGCTCATGTGTTGATTGATATTTAAATGTAGCAGAATGCTTGTGAAATGAGAAAGTAGCACGGAGAGATTCAATTTCAAGTTCAATTTCACAGCTTAGGATTCAAATTTAGTGTTAGGGTCATAGTGGAAATTAAAGCTCCATTTTCCAAATGTCCTGTCTTCGTAGTCTTTTATTCCTTGACTATCTAAAGAAGGAGGGAATAGAGTAACCTATTAATGCACCTACCTGAACACATGGAAACTGGGGTGTAGCTCAGTTGGTAGAGTGCCTTTCCGCACTCTCTGAGGAGTGGGGTTTGATCTCCAGCACTGCAAATATGGGAGAAGGACATGGTAATCCACTCCTGAAGTAATTCTGAAACAATCAGCCATTTACAACCCTATGAGGGTCGCTATGAGGTGGACCTGACTTGATGGCATCTAACAACAACAACAACAACAACAAGGGTTTTCAATGGTTAGTAGCCTGCAGCCATACCACTGTGGCATCTGATCCTGTTAGATCTCAGATGCTAAGCAGGGTTGGGCCTGGTTAGTACTTGGAGGGGAGACTGCCTGGGAACACCAGGTGCTATAGGCTTGGGAGAAGGACCCAGCAACCCACTCCCAAAAAACAATCAGCCAGTGAAAACCCTATGAATAACAGAGAAGCACTAACAATACTGTTTTGCCTGTTGTACATAGGGTCACTATGAGTTGGACACTGACTCCATGGCACCTAACAACAACAGCAGCATGAATACACAAACAAAAATCAATGAGAATAAAACCCATGATGGCATATGCTTTTTATTGAATATTAATTAAAATTCCTATTTTTTTTCTTTATACTGTTTTCTAAATTATGTAAGCTAAAGAATGTAAGTAAAAGTGACTTAATAGTTGCATAATTGATATACCAAATGACTTATTCTGTACCCCACTGACATTTATAAATTTGAAAAAAATGAAAAAATGTGTTAAAGGGAACACTAAGTAAGGCTTTGACATTGTAACAGTTGTTAAGATATTGGGATATTGAGGGTTGTTATGACCTGGATATCCTTCATTCTTATGCATTTTGTACTTTATATCTTTTCAAATTCTTATTTATTTAAACATCTCCAGCACAGTCTATGAGGTGTTGGGAAGCAGACAGAACTTGTAGAAATGGGTGGGAATGATTGCATAGCCTTTGCTCACAAGGTCCCTATTTGAGCCCATGGGAAGACCCTAGAACGCCGATGTAACAACAAACAGCACTGCTCTTAAGGGCCCTGCTGTGAGATTTGCCTTGTGGAGGAATCCACTTCTAGAAGGTTCAGGAGCTATATCAGTAACAGAACTCCTGGATGAGCAAGTGCACCCTGAATTCCACTCAACCAAGGAATATCCTAGCGAAGTGCCTGAGCTGAAGCTCCAATTATGCTGTTAAGGATAAGATAATTGTGAAAGAAATCAATAGGTTCTTCGAAATCCAACTAAGATGCCCAATTTGAAAATATCTTTTAAAGGCTTTTCCTTTCATAATCATACATGTCTATTGCTCTTAATTTTGTAAAATTCTTTCACATGCATCAGCTCACCCAGTTCTCAGAATTGTAATCCTTTTGCTACTTCCTTTACAGGCTCTCTGTACTGCCTTTTGGTTGGGAGCTTTTCTTTGTGATTCTTCCTTAGGAGCTCCCATGGGTACCGAGTTGCAGATCCAAATCTTGAATTCACTGTTTCTTAACCCCTTTACATAATTTTCTCTCCCACTCATCCCCTACTTACAATGAACCCTTCTAGACGTTTGCCCTCAAGTTATCTCACCTCCCACCTCCAGGATATTAAATGCTAAGGGATGAGATTTTGTCTGTTAGGGTTGAGCTTTTGAGGGCCACAAACCCTTGCAATATCCACCTTTTTATCCCCACCAAGAATGCATGCTCTAATCCCACTGGACATATCTGCATCATTGACCATCTTCTAAGTTAGGCACTGTCTTAAGAGGTAGAGATACATAAATTAGTAAGGTGGGCAAGCTATAAAACACTTTTCTATACAACTGCATGAAAATAAAGAGAATTAGTGATCCCCCCCTTCAGGTGAAGAAATTGAGGCTTGGGGAGATCACGCAGCTAGCAAAGGACATAGCTGGGACCCAAACACAAGTCTTCTGATTCCAAATCTCATGCTTTTCCTATATGTCTATACTGGTCCACTCTACCCTTTTTTCCTCCTTATGTTATACTCCTTTTGTATGTTAGTACTTAAAGCTCAATTTCATACATTATTAAAGTAACAGGACACCAACTCCTCGTATTCTTAAAACTTTTTATGAGATTCCTAGTTTTTCATTTGTTCATCATTCACTGAGCACATAAGAATAACAACAGGCCCCACGTATGAACAGCTAACATGCACCAGGTGCTATGCTCAGTATGTTGCGTGCATCAGCTCACTTATTTCCCCCAATAATCCTAGGAGAGGCATCCTTTTTCATTCCTGTCTTCTTGATGCATGAACTCAGGCTTGTGGCAGGGGTGGAATTCAACCACTTGTTTGTCAGACTGCAGCTATAACTCTTGGTACCACTCTGCACACCTGTCATATGCCAGGCTCTGTGCTAGGGACAGAGGTTCTAAGGGTGAACAGGACACAGTGCAGCCACCAAGGGGCTTGCAGTCTAGTTGGATAAGAGACACACAAGTTAATAATTATTTCCTGGGGCTGTGAATTTAATGCTAGTGATAGAATGGAAAAACAAAAGGGAAAGATTTATCGCTGCTCTTCTCTCAGATGGGATGTAGAATCTTAAAATCATTTATGCTTTTCTCTAAAAATTATCAAAAACAAGTATTTTGTTTCTCAGGCTCCTTTAAGGCAGTGCTTTTCAGACTTTATGACTCAGTGGGGAATCTTGTTAAAATGTACACTATAGAAACATGCAGATTATGACTCAGTAGGATTGGGGTGGGGCCTGTGAGTCTACCTTTTCAAATCTTCTAGGCAATGTTGCTGCTCCTGGTGTGGGGACCACACCTAGAGTTGCAAGGCAAGTGAACTCCCCACATCAGCACTCTTTCCAAAATCTTTTATTCTGCAACATAATGTGTACTTAGTCAGCTGATCCCAATTCAAATAAACTATAATTTGTAGCTCAGACCTTGCTACAAGCAATAGACCAAAAACAAAATCAAGCAGGAAAAGTCCATTCTTGGGGAACCTAATTTTTCTCATTTCTCCTCTCCCTTCACATCCCTAACCCATCAATGGTAATGAATTCAACCAGTGTCCCAGATCTTTATGGAAAGTTATCTCCTTTCCAAGGTGATATGAACTTAATGAATTACTCTGTGCAAATGCATTAGAGAGTACTTATAACAAAATTTTGTTATCTTGTCTCTGATGACATGAATGGATGGTTCTGGATCTTGTTCTATGAGCACCTTCAGTGAAGCTACTGCTATTTTTCTTTGTATGGACAACTGATTCAGCTGAAGCCACCACACATATACCTAGCATGCATGTGACATAGAAGGGTGTCAGATGATCTGCCAAACTGCTAGAAGCAAATAATGCACTGAAAACTTAAAAAGTTTGCATTACTATTTCCTCAACTATACAGTATACTTGGACCATCATGCTGCCTAAGAGTGTCGGGTTCAAACTGACTTTTGAGATTGACTGCACTTGCCAACCTCATTTCTGAACAACACATAATATCTTCTCTTGGTGCACTGGGAATTTCAAACTGAGAGAAAAGAAAAGACAATGAATGACAAAATATCAAAAACCTTCATCTACTTTGGGATGTGTCCCAAAACTCTGTCACCTCATTTTTGAAATCTTATGCATCTTTCCATGGGAGACATGAGGTAGTTTAAAGATACTTGTGTAATTTAGTATCTTTATGTGTTATAAGACCTTTTTTTTTTTTTTTCGGTACTGGGGGTTGAACCCAGGGCCTCACGCCTGCATGCTTTGCAAGTGCTGGACCACTGACCTACATCCCCAGCCCATTTTGTTTACTTTTTGAGACAGGGTCTTGCTAATTTACGCAGACTGCCTCTGGTTTCGAACTTTCCATCCTCCTGCCTCTGCCCCCCCGAGCTGCTGGGATTACAGGCGTGCGCCACTGCGCCTGGCAGTTTTGTTTTTTGAGACAAGGTCTCACTATGTAGCACAGGCTGGCCTCAAACTTGAGATCCTCCTGCCTCAGCCTCCCAAGTTCTCAGACTAGTGGCATGAGCTGCCATGCCTGGCCTGGTTATAAGGACTTTGGAGGGCCACTCTGAGAATCCAATTATTTATAAACCTGTCTGGTATAAAGAACATTGAACCCACAGTAAAATTCCTTGAGTTTGAGGTTTTCCTAAGTATGTGACTTTGGGCATGCCGTTTAAACTATGGGCTCAAGATTTTACAGTTTTCTATAATGTGTCTCTACTTAGAGAGTTACTGCTCTATATAAAATTTTTTTAGCAACTGTAAATTTCTATGTAAATGGAAAATACTTAAGTTCATCATTGCTAAATATTGAATTTGCACATGACTCTTTGGGCCAGTTTGGGAGAAGGACCCTGCAACCCACTCCCAAAAAACAATCAGCCGAGAAACACTAACAATACTGTTTCATCTGTTGTACGTAGGGTTGATATGAGTCGATCCCGACTCCAGGGCACCTAACAACCACCGCCACCTTGGGCCACTGGATCAGAATGTTGTAGGCCAAACACTGTTAAAAAGCAGATGAGGAACTAAAAAAGTTAAAACTTTGCAATTACTAAGTGATTTTAATAAGAAAATCTCCACAGCTGAGTTTTTCATCTAGAAACCCAAGGGAGAAAGTGAGATTTTCAGGCAAGTTAATTCAGATGTTAGCAGGCAAATAGAAGAAAAGGGGATTAAAAATGACTCCTCCATTCATCCATGATGAATGAAGAATATATGAGACAAATCTCCTAGAACATTGAAAAAAACATTATTCTAATGGATTCTAGTGGACTCTACACCCTAATGGAAATCAATTCTTGCCTGAATTCTCAGGTTATGAGCAAAGGCAGACTATTCTAGGACACCCATTTTACAAAACAAAGACCCCAAGTATAAGGCATTTCTCCCCTCTCCAAAGACCCAAATTCCACTATAAAGATCACTTTTGACCTTGAATCTAATCTAGGCAATAGATCTCCACTATTGCCCACTTTCACTTATTGAAGGTAAACTATCTTTATACTAAATCTTATATGTATTCTTCACCATAATTTCTGTGTCTTGTCTGAATTCTTTTCAAATGCTGAACACAAGGACCAAGGTTATTGGTACAGCTCTCCCATGATGCCTAGACTGTATTTGCAATAACAAGATGATCTCCAAGTTTGCCTGCAGCTCTAAAATACTTTCATTTTACCTAGTATAAATAATGAAAGTCATGTTTCAGAGAGCTATATACTGACTTTGTGAGATCCTCTCTGTTGGAACACATTGATTATCCCAGATATCAAGACAGGTATAATCCAGTTAGCTCTGATCATTCTCTCCATGAGAAGGAAAGTGCCATACGGCTGTGCCCCCAGAGCTCAGAGTGCTGTGGCACTATATCCCAGAGGGGGGAAGGCTTTGCTTATCACAAACTGCTCCTTGAGTACTAGTGGGCATCACCTTTCAGGTTCCAGGGCCACAGAAGAAGCAATGACTCCTATAGCTGTGACCAGACATGGGGCCTTTGAATACTCACTAGCACAACTCCACTCTAGACTTTAGAAGGGGAACTCCCTTTGTATTAGGCTAAAGAAAATGCTTTGTCATGGTTGGCTTACTCTCTGCATCTTAAATCTATTTTTTCCTTGTCCTCGCATGCTCTGGCGCCTTAGGTAGGTGCCACCCCAGGTCTAGTAATTGGGCAGCAACAGGATGTCATGGGATGCAGCCCTTCTTGTCATCCCTGGTCTCTATTTTTACACAGTACAATATAACACTGCTGGACCTGATCAGCCGTGCTGGATTTTCCTTGTCTGCCCTTATATTCAGCAGGATATGGTAGATGGTCCTTTACTTATTAGCCCAGACTGACTGGTGGAGAGAGGACCCAATGCTGATCACCACATGGGCAGGGAAGTGTGAGTTCTCAAGGTTTCTGAGGGGATGCTTTAAAGAACATATCTGCCCTGCCAGAAATCACAGTGCTTTCAGAATTTGAGGAGCTGTAATGGCATTCTCTAACTGTGAAATGGACATTTGAACTTACTGTTATTCCTACCTATTCCAATTAACTAAATAATTCAGTGTGCTAACAGATAATTACCTGTAGCCATAGCACTGTGGTATCCAATCCCGTCAGATATCAGAAGCTAAGAAGGATAGGACCTGGTTAGTACTTGGATGGGAGACTGCCTGGGAACACCAGATAGTCTAGGCTTAGAAGGACCCGACAACCCACCCCCAAAAACCAGTCTGCCATTGAAAACCCTATGAATATCAGAGAAACACTGGCAATAGCGTTTCATCTGTTGTACATAGGCTCGCTGTGAGTTGGACCCTTACTTGATAGCACCTAACAACAACAACAATGGATTATCAAAGCCGTATGTTTTACTCAGACTTAAAAAATAATTTATGGGGTTTGGGGATGCAACTGGGTGGTGGAGCAATTGCCTAGCATGTGCAAGTCTCTGGGTTCAAGCCGCAGCATGGCAAACTATTAATAATAATAATAATAATAATAATAATAATTTTATGGATTCTTCAAAGAAAAATGTAGTTCCCATTGTATCTTCTATTATATTTTAAGAAAGATAAATTAATAACCACCTTTCAGAGCACAAAAGATATTTTTCAGAGACAGGATTAGGTGAAGGTATGATATCCTCATTTTACTGATGAGATTAGAAGCCACAAAGGTGAATTGAGTTTCTTGAATTGCACTTTATGCACAATGGAAACAAGAACCAGGTCTCCTGACAATGAGTTCAAATTGCCTTAGTGTGAATAATAAAAACAAGAAGATTGATGAGTTTAACTTGCAAAATAAGTTTTTTCTTTCTTTGTACTAAAGGATGAACCCAGGGCCTCATGCATGCTGGACTATTGGGTTAGTTAATTGGAATAGGCATGCTGCCATTGGGTGACAGTGGAGTAAACCACAGGATCTTGATAAATTGTGCAGACTGTCTCTTGGCCTTATAATCCTCTTACCTAAGTCTCCTGAGTGGCTGGGGTTTGTTGGGCCCCACATCAGGCGCCAACTCTATGTGGGGCCTGCACCTCCTGGTCTGGCATGGAGGTTCAGATGGGCGGCGACGCCATGCACACAGATACTAAACACAGTTTACTCGGGACCCTTGGGTGAGGGGCACAGACTCCTGTGGCCCTCGGGACCGTGAGGAGAGGGGAGAAAGGAAAAGCCTCAGGCACTTTTGCCTTTCAGAGGCAAACACCTCTGTGTTTGTTGTCTCAGTGGTCATGAGGAGACATCTGTTGCTTCGTTGGTGATCAGACAGAGAGCAGGTTCTTTCCTTATTGATGATTGCAATGGGAGAGCATTCTTTCCTCACCAAAGGTCTAGGGCACAGCAGGAAAGCTATTTCCTCATTGGTGGTCTGGGCAGGAATGGGCAAGAAGGGCTTGCTTAGCCGATGGTGTGGGTGAAGGGAAAAAGGGCCTAAAAGGAGCCTAAAAGGTTGAGCTGCCGCAGCACAGCTCTTTATATAGCTCGCCCACGGAATGGCCTGAGCCAATCAGCTTTCAGTCCAATTGTCCAATTAGGAAGGGTTTTGTACAAATATGCAACCAAGTTACCTTCATTTTCCCTAGGTTTGTAATTTACAAACCAGATATTCAAAAGCCATTTTCCCAGTTTGGGAGTTTTTGCCAATTTCCTCTCAATTTTTCCCTACAGGGTTACAGGCATGCACCACAGTGCCCAGCTTGCAAAAGTTTTGAGTGAGGATTATTGTTTAGACTCACATTTTGAATTTGAACTAAGCAGAGTAGTCAGGAACAAACATTCTTAACTCTCATTTTCTTTTGGATGTTTGAGTAGATATTGCTTCTTCCTCTTTGACCATTTCTCTAATTCTCCTTATCTGCAATACTTTTAACTTGCTGCTTTAAGTTTTTATCTCTAGATCCTCTACTCATGATCACTAATAACAAACATTTGCATAATAGAGAAATCAAGGTGTAAAGTTTTCAACAACAGTCAGATAAAATTATTAGTAGGATAATAATTAACAGGCTAGTCACCAAACCCAAGGTTATTAGCCACTCTTTAAGGCTTAAAAATAAACTCTCAGAATGTGAAAAAAAAATTCACACAGTTTTCATATTTTAAGAGTAACCTCTGCAACAGGACTATGTATCATGGGACTGTATTGCCATAAAAGAATCTCTTTCTATTGGGATGGGCCACCAACCCCATGGGAAAATATGACTCAAATGGAGCAGCACACAGAACACAATGATTGTTCTAGCCAATCTGCCTGGCTCTCGTGTCAGATTGCCCAACAAGGTTCACTCCAAAGGTGTTAAGATGACATTTACGAACCCCACCCAAGGTCCCAGGTGTGAGCAAATTACCATGAAGAGCATCACTACAGATGCTCAGATAAATAATCTAGGAGAGAAAGATGACCCAACATGCTCTTCTACAAAAGGGGTGAACTTGACTCAGATTCAAGCCCACTGCAGTCAGTGTCTGTGATGATGGGCAAGGATAGCAGCGGTAGCCTCTGAAAGGGGAAGAAAAGGGCCACACATTCTTGCACATAATTATACTCCTTTTAGCCTTGCTGTCTGTGTGGCTGATTGTGAGCACTGTTGATAAGCAGTACCAGGAGCCTTGTGTTTCTTTCAAATAAGTCAAACAATAGCCCTGTCAGACAGACAGTTCTTGTTTTGGGGCGCAACTTGATTCCGAAGCTCTAATCAGCCTCCTGCTACTTTAAAACAAGGGCCAAGGGGCTATTCCTCTCTCCCCCCCTCACATTGTTTGTCCCCAAATTCACAGAACATTCCTTCCAAAATGAAAAGACTGAGCTCCCTATAGCTCAGTTGTTGCTTTGTTATCATGGTGGTTGAAAACATCAGGCAGAAGTACCTGCCCTTTGGACTGCCTAGAGTTTTAAAACAAACGTCTAGGAGGAAAATCCTCAGGGTGGTTCCCTTTGAATGGAGGGTTAGATGAAATCTGTCACAGATGAAAGGCAGGATGGGGGGCGGGGCAAGGGATAGGGGAGAGTTGCATTCTGAGATTTTATAGATATGAAATGTGTTTTTTTTTTAAATGAAAAAGTGACCTACACTATGATTTGAGACAAATACAACCTAACATTTTGTAGAGGTAGAAGTAATTTCCAAACATTCTACCATGTATCTTTTCTAGTATTTATTGGTGTCCTCTACTTTCTCCTGTTGTTGTTGTTGTTGTTAGGTGCCGTCGAGTCAGTATCCGACTCATAGCGACCCTTATAGGGTTTTCAATGGCTGACTGCTTCAGGATTGTTTTGGGAGTGGATTGCCAGGCCCTTCTCCCATTTTTGCGGTGCTGGGAATTGAACTCAGGACCTCAGAGACTGCAGTGCAGTGCTCTACCAACTGAGCTAAATCCCAGCACACTTTCTCCTGTTAGATAACTATTATCTCTACATACCTACCCTAAACACTCACCCCACCTTGCCAACTTATCAGCATTCACACCAAGCCTGAAGTACAATTCCTCCCAGAGGTACTGAGGTTAAACAAGTCTTAACATTTTAAGCAGAAGGGATAAAGTTCTAGCAGTGGACTCTTAGAAATTATCCACAGAGAAGCATCCCTCACCAAGTAGATTTTCCATGGTCAACACAGCAACAACAGGGAACCCTTCAACAAACTGCATACTGGGATAGAGCATTCCCACCCAAGTACTCCATTTTCCAGCACACAAAATGACTGTGATTTGAAATTCATCTACAAAATCACTGTGTTAGAGAATGAGAGAACAATTCCCAAAGTTGAACCCTTACCTGTCCAGCATTATGCCTGGGGATGTGGAGATGAGTAGAGTCCATCACAATCTTCAACCAATTCAGGAAAGGAAAACCAACATGTGCCACTTAACCTACTTTGTTGGTAAAGAGGGGCTGGTACTAGTGGGTGGATAGCTAGAGGGTGAGGAAAGGTTCTCAGAGCTATTTCTCAAATGTTAGTACCTAGGAACAGACCACTTGGGTCTCTTACTAAAAGGCAGATCCCAACTGAAACTTCCCAGAGAGGAGCCTGAGGTTCTGCATTTATAAACATGCTCCCCCATCACCCTTGTGTGACTACCACATTTTCTGAGTAGCAAGGACCTAGGATTAACACCTAAGACAAGATCCAGCCTGGCATTGAATCCCCAGGCTAGACTGAAACCCCAGGCTAGCAACAGTACAGGCAGAGACCCTGACATTAGAAACACTATGGTCCATACAGGAAATGGTAAAAATGCTAAGGTGCTCTGGTATATGCCTGTAATCCCAGTGACTTGGGAAGCTGAGGCAGGAGGATCACCAATTTGAGGCCAGAGGCAGCCTTCACAAAGTATGAAGACTTTGTCTCAAAAATAAAAAAATAAAAAAGGGGGCCAGGGTGCAGCTCAGTGGTGGAGTGCTTGCCTAGCAAGTACAAGGTCCTGGGTTTGATCCCCAGTACTGGGGCAGGGTGGGGGGAAGTAAGGAAATATTTTATGTAAAATATTGTTGAATGTGAATACGAATAAGAGATCTATATTAAAGAAGGTCTTGTTAAGAGTTGTATGGCAGTGGTAAGATTACCAGTTCTGACCATTACAGCCCTCCCCCATCTTTTTCTAACTCTCACTAATGAACTCATGTTGATTTATGAAAACAACAAAGGATAAATAAATTGCCCCTCTGTGTGCTGGTAGGCTAAATTCTGTCCTGCAGTATTTTTTGTTTTTGTTTTATAAGATGATCATGCAGTTACTTTCAATCTGCAATTGTATGATTGGATAAGATACAAGCTACTTAATAATTAATCATAATTATGTAATAATGTGGTTACGATAGCCACCTAAAAACATGTGTTTTGAAGGAATTTTTTATTCTGTTCATTTTCTTTCTTGCTTGCTTGCTCTCTTTTTGTCTTCTTGTTCTTGCTAATGTGAGATGACCACAAAGGAATAATGTTTTATAGAAAGAGTAAAAATATCAAAGCATGTTTTTATAATCCATTAGTAAACTTCTCTTGGGGGAGAGTACAGGCGCAATCGTACAGAATTCTGGCAGGGAAAACAAAACCAAACACACTGTGTCTTTTTGTCGTTGTTTTTGGTACTTGGGGGTTGAACCCAGGGCTTCACAAATACTTTGCAAGTACTCTATCACTGAGCTGCACCCCTAGCCCATTTTTAATTTTTTATCTTGAGACAGTGTGTCTCTAAATTATGCAGGCTGCCTTTGGCCTCAAACCTCCAATTCTCCTGCCTCCATGTCCTGAGTCACTGGGATAACAGGCAAGTGCCACTACACCCAGCTTATACTGTGTCTTTTTATGACCAATAAGGACTTCATTGCATGTCACTGCTCTCCAACCATGGCAAGAACTTTAAGTTTCCGAGGTACAGAAGGGAGAGTCTGACTTGGCCATTCAGCCAGAAGTTTTGTTTGTTTGCATGTTTGTTTGTTTGCTTTTGCAGTGATGGCTTATCCATGCTAGGCAAGTGCTACCACTGAGCTACACCGCTGGCCTGCCTTGTGGTTCTATTCCCAGTGTACAGATGCAATTGTTAAGATGAACATCACCTTTCTTCCATATTGGGCACATTGCATTGCAGGAACCCGCATCATATAATATTTAGTCAGCTGCCATCTGTGTGTGAAGCAGATCGCTAAACAAATCAGTGATCACATCAGCTACATACTAGTCATGAAGAACAACACACAGCTTATCTAATTTGATCCTGGCAAGAGTCTTACCAGCCAACAACTCCACTGTCTCTATTTGACATGTGAAAAAATCCAGTTTGAGGGATGTTGGTGAAAGATGTCGAGTAATGTGTCTCCAGTTGGCTGCAGAGCCAGCTTGAAAACTCAGGCCATTAATGGACTACTATTTCAGAAAACTCTTTCTATGGTACAATACTACAACTTCTTAAAAAATGATCTAGGAAACTTCTTTATTACTTTTTGAAACTTAGACTTTCACAAGAGTGGTTTGGAATTTGCTAAAGGCCCAAACTGGATAGTCTTTGCCCAGTTTTAGAGTTACCTAGGAATACAAATATACAGATATGTGGCCTTAGCATGTAAGTATTTCTACATTAAGTTACAATACACGCGATGAGAAAGCACCAAAGACATTTGCTGGTGATCTGAGGACCCGGTAGTGTGATCCAACTATTTCACAGGATATTAATAAAGGACAATCCAGAATGCTATTTATAACAAGCTGTCACATTAGGCTGCATGAATCTTTTTCAAAATTATATTTGTTATGTTCAATGTTCTACAAAATATATGCAAAAATATAGGCATATGCCTGCTTTTTTCACCCACATAGGCTTATTGTTAAACAATATTAGAATTGATTATCCAGGATTTTCATATGAATAAAACAGAAATATAGTGTTGCATACCTTGATTTCAAGAATCAATTTCTTAGGTGTTAAAAGAGACAGTGTGAAGGACTATTCAATGAACTGTTAAAAAGTGAATTTAATGTATGAAAAAGACAATCTTCTAATTTAGGGCTTCTCAAACTTTTACATGCAAATGAATCACCAGCAGGTCTTTTGTTGCAGTGGAGATTCTGGGAAGGTTTACAGTGAACCAAATTCTGCATTTTGAGGCACTCCCATATAATGTCCTGCTGCCAGCCCTGGCACCTAACTTGCCTAGCAAAGCATCACTGGAATCCCCTGGAATTGCTCTTTGAGTCTCAACCCACAATTGATATGGTTGGTGGATTTCTTATTCGAGCCTTGCTTGAACTAAACATCTATTCTACCAAAAGGTCTGTGAAAGAATAGAAAATACTTCAAAATATCTTACAGAATGGAAAAATCACTAATTTTCTAGTTCTAGTTTTACTTTTATTTCTCCCCTTAATTAAACAAATTGTGCAGAAAACCTCAGTTAGTGATTTGATTTTTTTCTTCAGTAGGTGAAGGAATCGTGGACACTTTGTTGTTAGGTGCCGTCTAGTCAGTATCTGACTCATAGAGACCTTTATGGGGTTCTCAATGGCTGATTGTTTTGGGATTGCCTCAGAGTGGATTGCCATGTCCTTCTCCCATTTTTGTAGTGCTGGCAATTGAACCCAAGACCTCAGAGACTGCAGAGTGGTGCTCTACCTATTAAGCTAAATCCCAGCCCTTGGACACTTTGTTGTTGTTGTTGTTAGGTGCCCTCCAGCTGGTATCAGATGCATAGCGACCCTATGCACAACAGATGAAACACTATTGTGAGTACTTCTCTGCTATTCATAGAGTTTTCAATGGCTGATTGTTTTTTAGGAGTGGGTTGCCAGGTCCTTCTCACAAGCCCACAGCACCTGGTGTTCCCAGGAGGTCTCCCATACAAGTACTAACCAGGCCAGACCCTGTTTAGCTTCCGAGTTCTGATGGCATCAGAAGCCACAGTGGAATGGCTACAGGCTATGGATACTTTAGTGCCCTAGAAATATGATCTCAGGTTAGATATTTTATAGGTCATGAAAACTAACCATTTTGAGATTTATTATGTGATAAAAGTAAAGTCATCGAATTTGGCAAAGGCAAACAACAACAACAACAAAAACCAAGATGTTATACTCAGTTAAATTTAAATTTTAGACATAATTTTTAGCATAAGTATATTTCATGTAACATATGGGGCATACTCACACTAAAAAAAAATCTTGGTTTATCTGAGATTTGAATTTAAGCAATGATCCTGCTTCTTATCAGGCACTCCTAGGTGAAAACATACTCCGAAATTCTAACTTCCTATGCAGCCCTGGGAGGGTAAATGCTGGGACTGAGAATTAAGAGCACTGCTGACAGTATTGTTTAAATGTACTGCATCAGGAATTACTTTCTGGATTTGCCAAGGCCACATAGAACACTTAGTTATTGCTGCTGTTGGTTTATGGAAGCTCTTTGTAGGGAATTTGTGCCTAGAAGACCATATTAAAAAAAAAAAATGATGACAGAAGTTAAGCTGGGAGTGAAACCAGCAGACAGCCTTACTTCTACCAATAGCTTCTTTCCAGGGAAGGCCCAGGTAGCACAAGGCAGGGAACTCTTCCTGCACACTCACTTTTCTACTTCATGGAGGACTGTGGAAACTCAGTGGGGAAATGGAGATAGTGGCTTCTTGGTTAGAATCATGAAATATTTTTCTTCTTAATGTCACATTCTGGCAAGTTGGTTAGATTTAAGATGATTTTTGAAAGAAGGGAGCATAAGATACTGGCAAGCACCCACCTCTTGCTTTCCAGTTGCTGAATTCCAGATTTTAAAGAGAGTACTAGCTCTGTTGGTAGAGTGCTTCTCTGCACTCACTGGGGACCCAGGTTCTATCCCCACCATGGCAAAAACTGGAGAAGGATGTGGCAATCCACTCCTGAAGCAATGCTGGAAACAATCAGCCAACGAAAACCCTGTGAGGGTCACTATGAGTCAGACCCAACTCAATAGCACCTAACAACAACAACAACAATCTAGTCTCCTGATTTCACTTTTGTCTATGCTATCCAGTAAGCAGTTTGAGATACTTCAGCAAAACTAAAAGAAATTGCTTCATTTTCAGCCAATACTGCTGCTAATTTTCCTTTCTCCTACATATTCCAAGGGGCTGGGATTTGGCTCAGTTGGTAGAGTATTGCACTGCAGTCTCTGAGGTCCCGAGTTCAATTCCTAGCACCGCAAAAAATGGGAGAAGGACCTGGCAATCTACTCCCAAGGCAATCCCGAAAACAGTCAGCCATTGAAAACCCTATGAGGGTCGCTATGAGTCGGATATACCGACTCAACGGCACCTAACAACAACAACAAGATATTCCAAATACCAATAGTCATTCCTGTCATGGTATTTTGAAGACATTAGGACTTAGGCAAAAAATCAACAATTATGAAGTCCCTACTCTAATAAAAATATAGTAAAAATACAGTAAATACAGTAAATTCAATTATTTCCTAGTTTTAGGAACTAATTTGGAGAGAAATGCTAGAGGCATATGTCTGACATAAGCAATATTAAATAGCATGCATTTAGTAAAAATGTGAGATCTAGAGTATGAGGGAGGAAAGTTAATTTCACATGGATTGGTCCTAATCATCCTAGGAATTATTTACTCTCTTCCTTCTTCCTCAATTACTCTACCCAGAGTGGGTTAATGATTTGCCTGCCATTACAATTGATACTCTTAAACTGGGATTAAATATATTTATTATTTTGAGTTTTATTTTTAGAATGATTTAGCTGATGTCAGCAACCTGAAAATTTACAATAGTAATGTGCTGATTAACTTAGCAAACAAGGAACCCCTCTATTTTTGCAGTCTGTAAGGTTGGCTGATCCTGGAAGGATAAAGAACCTCTTCTAAATCTTCAAGTTGCCCTATTAGCCTGAGTGAAATTCATTTGCAAACTCCCCCTCTGTAGCAGTAACAAGTCATCAAAAGGAGGAAGTTCTCTTAACTGAAGGAAGTTTCGTGACAGGCAACACTTACAATAAAATATTGAAAAAAGTTCCTATCAATGCAGATTTTCTTTTCAACATTCTTTCTAGAATCTTAATAGTAATTCTTCCAGCCTTGAATAGAAGGCAAATCATTTGAATTTCTAGATCATAATATGATCTACTTTTGAACATGGAAATTTTAAACCAAATTGTCCATGGCATAATGTCAGCTGTTAGCAGTGTTAGTGATTATATGTAGATCGTATTATTATTTATGCCTGCAGCTGTTCCACTGTGGAGTCCGATCCCATCAGATCTCTGAAGCTAAGCAAAGTTGGGCCTGGTTAGTACTTGGATGGGAGACTGCCTGGGAACACCAGGTGCTGTAGGCTTGGGAGAAGGACCCAGCAGTCCACTTCCAAGAAATAATCATCCACTGAAAACCCTATGAATAGCAGAGAAGCACTGACAATAGTGTTTCATCTATTGCACATAGGGTTGCTATGAGCACCTAGCAACAACAATTATTATTTATAATATTATACAATAATATATAATTATATATTATAAATAGATAATTTATATATTCAATTTTTATATCAAAAGATGCATTGCATTGGGAAAAGCTGTTGCAAAAGACCTCTTTAAAGTGCTAAAAAGTAAGGAGGTCACATTGAAGACAAAAGTGCACTGGACTCATACCATGGTGTTTTCAGTCGCATCATATGCTTGTGAAAGCTGGACATTGAATAAGAGAGACAGGAAAAGAATTCACGCTTTTGAATTATGGTGCTGGAGATGAATATTGAATATGCTATGGACTGTCAAAAGAATAGGCATATCTGTTCTAGAAGAAGTACAACCAGAATGCTCCTTGGAAGCAAGGATGGCTAGACTGTGTCTTACGTATTTTGGACATGTTGCTAGGAGGGAGCAATCCCTGGAGAAAGACATCATGTTTGGGAGAATGGCGCGTCAACAAAAGAAATGAAGACCCTCACTAGATGTATTGACACAGTGTCTGCAACAATGGGCTTAAATATAAAAAAGATTGTGTGCCTGGCACAGAGACGGAGAGTGTTTTATTCTGTTGTACATAGGGTCACTATGAGTCAAACTCGACTTGTTGGCACCTAACAACAACATTTTTATATATTTATTTTATTTACATTTATGTATAATCTACATTATATACAAATATATAATACATTATATATATACACATATATATACATAAATGTAAAGTATATATATCTCCCTCAAAGTGTATTCTAATCACAGGAAGCTCTGTTTGCAGTGGTCAGTATTGAGCTCCATCTCTACCCCCTTTCAAATAGTTGCAAGTGAGTTTTGTAGGACAGTTACATTACTCTTTGTGGCTTCAACAGGTGACCACTGCAAAGAGAGTTTTCTACAAGTGGAATGTGTTTTGAGGCAGACATTCAAGAATAAATTTGAAGACTTCATAGTGAAGATGTTGCATGAGCCTGGAAGCTTTGCTGGGTTGTGGGACTAATCTTTAAGGACCCTTTCTACGACTTGAGGAAAGACTTAAATAACTTCTTTGGTTACTTAGATAAGCTAAAGATGGCTCAGATTGTTTGAGATTGGTCTAGTTGAAATGTTAATCATTTAAGAATAAAGCCATGTAGAGCATGATAGGTGTGAACTGTTTCTCCTATTTTAAGGAGGAAAGAGATAATTAAAATGCATCTTGTCTGGCTAAAGCCCCTAGGCAAGACAACATCAAACCTATATGATGTAACAGATACTGGAAAAGGAGTTAATCACTCAGTGTTCTAACTCTGGCGTTGCCACTTTGGAGGCTCACTTAACTTTCTTGATTTGTGCTGTTTGGCACCTTGGAAAGTCATCTACCCAATTATGTTTAGGTCCAGATATGTTCACAACTCCAAAGTGCTCTTTAAATTTAAGGGAATGAGACTGAGTGTTTTTCAACTGTTCTCAAAAACTTCAGGGCTTCTAAAATTGAGACAATGCCCCTTCTTTCCACCTCACCCCTTTTGAACAACTTGTTAATGTCACAGAGCTAGGTAGACACTCTATCCTCTGATAAGCAGTTTTTGATCGTGTGCATTTATCCTACTAGTGCTTTTTGTGGAGACTATATTTCACCCTTTCAATATTACCAAAAGGGACAAAAGGTCAGAAGTGCACCCCAGTCCTTTTTTAAAGCTACACAGAAATGACAATGGATGCATTTATATCATTTTGGTCTTTGAAAATTCTTATTAACATTTATTTATTTTTGGTGGTATCTGTCAAAGAACACATCCAGCTTCCCTATGCTGGCTAGTGAAATATACTTGTCTTTTTTTTTCTTTTTTTGTTTATGTGTGTGGTTCTGGGAGCTGACCTTAGGGCCTTGCACATGTTACCGCTGAGCTTTACTACTGAGCTATACCTCAAGTCCCCACTTATCCTATTTTAATAAAAGCAGTAAGCAGATGACAATAAAAGATTAATTATTAATGTATTCTGAAATAACTCCTAGATTAATGAATTTCTTAAAGCATTCACATAGTTAGATATGTGCTTTTTCTATAATAATGGATAGAGAATAAACCTTTGTGAAGTGAATCTTTGATCCATGAGAGTATGGATAACTGTTATAACAGGTATTAGTTATGCCTAAAATGCTAAATTTCTTTGTATAAAAATATAAGTGAACAAATTAGCCATCGTTTTATAGCACTTCAGAGTTGGAACAGACCTTTGGCTCTTACATATGCAGAATGGCTCTCTTGGAAAATAATACAACTGCATACACTTAGAAGGCTTTGTTTTCCAGTGACCTCCCCACCTTCTGATACTCTTTAGTACAAACAGGCAGCATTTATACACAAAAGGTCTTGTACACTGTGCTATCAGGGCTGCAGCCATAAAGGCCCATAGGAGATAACAAAATTCCAAGCAGGGTGTGTAGGTGCTATAAGATGGGTTCAGGTGAAATTCAACAGCTGGCAATATTAAGTGCTTGCTATATTCCAGGCACTGTTGCTCCCCTTAAAGAAACTAAGGATGGAAAACAAACAAAACAAAACAAAACAAATGTTTGGGCAATGGTAGAGAAAGTGATGGTGACCCAAAGAGTAGTGAAGAGAGGGAGAGGTAAAGCAACTACAAGTAATAGCAAAAAAAAAAAAAAAAGTTAATTAAACTGTTACTTATTTTGGTTTTGCTTTCCTTCCCCCCCCTCTCCCCCCGCTTCTCTCTGCTGGATACAGTCTTCCTATGTAGCCCAGGCTAGCCTCAAATTCATGATCCTTCTGGATCAGTCTCCTGAGTGCTGGGCCTACAGACATGTGTCATGTTTGACAACTGGGTATATCTTTAAACAAGTTACAATATCTTATAGTCACCCTTTGGGCATGACTTTTTTCCAAAGCAAGAAACCTTTAGTCAACAGCAAACGAAATTTCATGTGAAAAGTTAAGTATAACCATTTCTTTAAAAATAATTATTTAATTCATTCTCAAATCTATTAAACAGTATTTGATGTTTTATTGTATTCAAAATGTACATGTCACTAATTCTTCCTCTCTACTTCACATAACTGAAATAACCCAAACCAGTTGACATTTTCCTAGCAGTTTTTTTATATGCCTTCCACCAAGGAAATTATAAGATGTCTAGTTGGCTAAAGTTTCTCTTCTAACAGCAGAAAGCATTATACAAAGCAGGTAGAATGGGATGTTGGAAAAGGGAGAGGCTCTTGCAAGCAAACAGATCCTGATCAGATATTTAAATGTGCTTTCTAAGGAGTGGAGTGTGTGCGTGTCAATAAGCTACTCGCTGTAATTACTTCCTATTCACTGAGCTTGCTTTGGAGTGCAGCTTGCTGACTCACTAGGCTGCTCAGAGTTTGTTTCTGCCGGGTTTCCCTGCTGCCTGCTGCACATGAGTCATCACAGGAAAGAAAGTTTCTGCCGGTCTCCCTTAACAACAGTGCTGAAACCAGGCATTGACAGTGAACTTGGATCTTTCCAACAACTGGACTCTAGGCAGGGAAGGGAAAAATGATGTGGTAGGTGTCACCACCAGCCAGGCTGCTACATGACAGTCCCCTGCCCTGGGGCATTAGTCATCAGCGCCCCAGTTTCAGTCTCTTCTCTCACCCACTCAAGTAGTTAAACTGGCATCTTGTCTTGCAATGCCTGTTGTTGCTGGCCACTAAAACCTCCCTTTGCAACAGTGGTTCCCAAACTGTGCCATACAATGGAATCACCTAGAGCTCTTTGTTATTATTTTTCCATACCGAGGTCTAGTTCCACCCCTATCCCCAATAATCTGATTTAAATATTTTGGGATGTGATGTAAACAGCAGGAGTTTTTAAATCTCCCCAGGTAATTCTAATATGAAGTGAGGTTTGGGAACCAGAGCTTCAGGGAAGCATCGCTTTTCCCATGCAGGGAACACTTACTAATTAAGCTTACCTAGGACCACCTGGTGGGCTCTCAAGCCTCCTATCTTAGGGATCTATGGACACAATATCTAATGGAAGTCTTAGTTTGGAGAAAAAGAATGACAGCAAAGCAAGGAGGCATTTATAAGAGGGATGTTGGCTAGGCAAGGACCTCCCCCACACCCCTTTTTGCTAAAACCTTAGGCAAATTAAATGTCGGAGAGTAGCATATCAAATGTTACTATCCTGATTACCTTTTGATCTCTGTTCTGTTTCATCCTACAGTGTGCAGTTCCGCAAAGCTGTAAACTGAAGTTCCTTGCAGACTAGAAGGTGTTGCTCCGACCTCAATCAAGACAGAACTGCACGCTACACCCAGTGTGGGACAGAACCTCCCCCTCGAAGCGCGGCCCCAGGGCAGATACTACGCTAATCAAGAAAGTTCTTCCTCCTTCTTGCGCGCAGGAGGGCGCGGGTTTGACCACTTAACCCTTGATTTTACGTTGATTGCACTATAGCGCTTTTAATGACCTCCTCTTTCCTAGTGAGTCTCAACCAACTTTTTTTCTTTTTCTTTGTCTTTCTTTTCTTTCTTTCATTTTTCTTCCTACCTTTCTCCCTCCCTCTCTCTTTTTTGGGAGGGAAACGCAAGGGGTGGAGATGGCCCGTGGGGGGCGGGGACACTAATGTCGCCTGGTGCAGAGGTGAAGGGACAGCTAATGTTCAGAATATTAATTACTCCACGCACTACTGGCCCGGCGAGGACTAACAGAAGGGGACCGGAGGTTAAGACAAAGGCCTCTCTGATCAGTTGGCTGCAGCGCCCCTTCCTCCAGCACCGCAGCTTTGCCTTCCACACTGGGCTGGCAAAGTGATTCCCTGGGTGAGCAAACCCACTCATCCCTCTAGGGGTCGGAAAGTCTACATTCTCTAAGGCTCCGGGTTCCGAAGGGAGAGTCTTTCTGCGACCACTCTTCCTTCTGGGCCTTTGTGGGACTTCTGGCTTCGGCGTGGCCCTTGTAAGGATATACCTAAAAATGTCCTACCAAAGCCGAGTGGGGATCGCAGAGCGGCTTTTGCCCAGCGCGCCGGCGCTCCCTGCAGAAGAACCTCCTGGGAGCAGACGAAGAGCCCGCTGGCTTTCGCACCCACCAGGCTCCTGAGTCCCGAACATCAGGGGCAACAGTCGGCAACCGAAAGCCGAGTGACGCGACTGTGCCGCGTCTGCCAGGGCAGGGGAGCCAGGAGTCCCGGGGTGCTCCCCGAGGGCAGGCGCCAGCGCGCTACACTTCCTGGTCTGCCCCAAGCGCGCAGCTTCTGCCTGAGACCCTGCTTTGGGTTCCCGAGCGCCAACTCTCTGGCCTCAAGGGCTGTGCCCTGTGGGCGCGCAAATCCCGGTCTTCACCGACACCAACCCCCCTATACCTAGACGGCCATCCCTCAGCCGTCCACTTTGTTTCTGCCAGCGTGGCAGCCCCGACTCCCTCCCTTTTCTCGGGGTGCGCAACGCTGGAGCCCCTAAGGAAAGACCTGGCCCGAGGGAGCGCTGCGAGGTGCACACCCGCGGGCTGGGGCGCGGGGCCGATGCCTGCATAACTTCTTGCTGGCATCAGGGACCCGGGTTGCCCTTGCTCCGCGACTCGCAATCTGTAGACCCTGGCGGGGGGGAGGAGGCGCGGCTAATGCTTGGCTTTGGAGGGACTGAGCCAGGCCAAAGGGTGTCGGGGTGCGCCAGGGCGGTACCGCTTTAAATGCACTTGACTCACCTGCTCCGGCGAGGTCGCCTCCTTCCTCTGCTGACAGCTGGGGGCTTTGTTTTCTCCACCCACTCGGCCGGCTGCGCTCCGCCTCCACAGGCGCACGTGACTAGCCGTCTGCCACCGCCTTGGCTCGGGAAGTCCACTCCAGAGAGCCTGGCCAGCGCCGCAGGTTCCCTGGGGTCTGGGTGCAGGTGGGGGTCCAAGGTGACTCGCCAGAGGACGCTGGCTGGGCCCTTAGGAAACTGGTGACCGAGAAGAAAGTGTCAGCCAGTGAAATGAACTGCATTGGTGGGTTCCAACCCAGAGGGGAGGCAGGTGCCGCTTACAGAAGGGGCTTGGAAAGGCGAGGCCATCGTCACAACAACAACAACAACAACAACAATCCTTGAATGAGGTACCTGCAGCTGGGGGATCTGCACATCAACCAGAGTGGAGCTGCTTTTTATGCCAACTGTTTGCACTTATACTGGGGGCCTGATATTAAAGGAGCAAACTAGTTTTATCATGAACATTATTAAAGTAAGCACTTTCAAGCTGAATAACACAATTAACGATGTAATAGCAGTACCTTTTATTGAGATTTCAAATCTGCTTGTTGATGCTGTTGATATTTAGATTCTATTAGGAAAATGGAGTCCAGACTGGCCGAAGAAGCTAACTCTAGAGGATAATTGATGTGGGCAGTTATCCATTTGGAACAGTACCTATTTTTAATGAAATGAATTGAGAAAATGTTTCAGAACATTTTCTAAAGCAGATATCCAGCTCAGTGGCTGCTGCTTTTGAATGTGGTCCCAATCCTTGCAGATCATAGTATTCACTAGTGTTTGGAACTGCAAGAAATTGTCTGAGTCCTTTCTTTAGCCCTTGGAGAGGACATATTTACCTTTTCCCCCAGATTGCTACTCAGGGAAGAGGTTGCATCTCCTTTAGGATTTATTCAAGTGGAGTCTTCGTAGTGGAGTGATTTAGCACAGAGGTTCCAAACTTTAATGTGCAGAGGAATCCCCTGGGGATCTTGTTAACACCAAATTCTGGTTTGAGTGGGTCTGGGGCTGGGCCTGACATTCTGCATTTCTAGCAAAGTCCCTGGTAATGCCAGTGTTGCTAATTTGAGGACCACATTTTCAGTAGCAAGGCTTACAGCACCTGCTTTGTCATTGGTCAGCCTATTTTGGGTCCTGATTGCGCTGCTTGCTAGCTATGTGACCTTAGTTTCCTTACATTGAAGCCTCCCAGGCTGTAAAGTCAGGATGATATGAATATTCACCTCGTAGGATTGTCTTGCAGATTACATGAGAATATCATATAAAATACCTAGTATACTGCCTGGCACACTTATCAAGGTTCAGAAAATATTAGCTAATTAACCTGTGAGATTATCCTTGTGGGTGCAAAGCTGGCACAAAGCCCAATGTGTCTACAAGGGAGTAGTGTGTGAAATAGGTTCAGGGCTGAGGCAGAACAATGATTGTGCCCCCATAGCATGCCAGATATGCTGCATGTGTAAGGAAAGTGTATTGAATGGCTCTAATGCTGAGAAAATCTTACCTGCTCAAAAAAAGTTCTCTGGTTTCTACTTTAAATCTTGATAAATTGACTCTGAGACATTGAACTAAAAAATCATTTTGCTTTTTATTACAGATAATGTCCAGCTGCCTGTCTGATGGGCAATCTATTTTAATATCAGAGAAAGTAAGTGGATTGCTAAGGAGTAGTATATTTTTTATCCTCATTAGAAACTTTTGAAATTTAAATTTAAATGATTTATTAATGAAGATATGATATTCTTAGCTCTCAAAATGAATGGGTGTTGTCATCATAGTTCCTATCTCTTCCTCCCTTGCTTCTCTTCCTCTATCTGTCCCCAAATATAGATGTTTTCTAAGATTCGTTTTTCTCTTCATTTGCCTCTGGGGCTGGGATTTAGCTCAGTTGATAGAGTGCCACTCTGCATTCTCTGAGGTCCTGGGTTTGATTTCTAGCACCCAAAAAATGGGAGAAGGACATGGCAGTCAGCTCTTCTAACAATCCTGAAACAATCAGCGATTGAAAACCCATAACTGGACAGCACCTAATAACAACAAACTACATTTGCCTCAGAAATTTTATTCATGTTTTTGTTCAACTTTCAAGGTATGGAGATGACTTCTGAATCCATACCCACATTCTTAACCTGTTTCCAAGTCCTATTTCTGCATTTCCAGTTATTTGCTATGCATTTTCACTGAATTTCCCACTGGCCTTTTTTGTTGTTGCTAGATGCTGTCCACCCAGTGTGTGACTTATAGTGACCCTACAGGCACTTGTGCTTCTCTGCTATTCATAGGGTTTTCAATGGCTGATTGTTTGGGAGGAGTGGGTTGCTGAGTCCTTCTCCCAAACCTACATCACCTGGTGTTCCCAGGAGGTCTCCCATTCAAATACTAACCAGGTCCGATCCTGCTTAGCTTCCAGGATCTGATGGGGTCTGATGCCACAGTGGTATGGCTGCAGGCCACTAGCCTTTAGTGTGTTTTAAACTCCCTCCTTTCACTTTTTTGTTGTGAAATCAGGATGATTGTTTGCTTTGGGAAGCCCTCCTGTATTAATCCAGGGACCTCCCAAGAGTGAGGGACACACACTATGATTTATCCCAGCTACCTTCCTGCTATTCTTGGATATTTCTTTGAGACTTCCCCCTAACAGTGATTGAAATAAACTCATGTATAAACATAACTTACTGATATAACAGCCACATATGCAACTGTGGGTTGCTGCATAAATGGTGATCAATGTGAGATACAATGTGAGCTAGTGAGAAACTGTATCAGTCAAGATAGACTTCATTATGCTGCTATAACAAATGCCACCAAAATCTGAGTAACTTAATATAACAAAATTAATTTCCTGCTAATGCAAACTCTCCAGGAAAGCTATCCTGGTGACTCATCATTGTAGCCTGCTCCATTCTTGTGACACATCCATGGCATGAGTACCATGCCAGGGCAAGACAATATTGAGAATTGACTCCAAGCCCAAATGCTTTTACCCACAAGTGACACAGATCATTTCTCACATTTTTTTGTTCAAAGGAAGTCACATGGTGGTCATTGCCTAACTTTAAGGAAGCACAAAGGAATAGGAAAGTAGAAATTTTGGTTAAAGTAATGTCTTCCTCACGGATCCATTTCATATAGGACAGTGAGGAATAGAAATTAAACTGAAAACAGCCTAGCTACAGTATTGGGTAGGCATAGATTATAATTTAAATGAAGTTACCTAGTTATATGTGAAGTCTTTAGGGAAACATTAATGTTGTTATACAATATTATTAAGAAAAATATTTAAAGGTGAAAGACTATGTCAGGGTCATTTTAAGATTTAGCTAAGGCCTGCGTACTCCAGACGGATCATTTAAACTTTTCTGTGACACAGCAGTTGGGAAAGATCTTCCATCTTGATTATTTAGATAGATAAGGTTAAAACAACACAAGAAATTTTTCTAATTTTGATGACATGGATGGTCATTCTCTGCTTGAAATGTGAATGTATGAGTATAAGGAATGAAATCTTTTAGTAGGATCAAATTGTCCAACATTTTTCTTATGATTATCTGAATTATGACAATAACTTTCTTGTCATATTCATGGGAATATTGAAGTGTAGCTTTGTGAATAAAAATCAGTCCACAAACAAGGGGAAAAATTACTGACAACTGTGAGAAAAATAAAGTCATGATTTTCAACAGACTTTGGAGTTTTTCCAAGGACTGAGATTATGTCACTAAACTTGCTATGTACATTTCCCAATACCTCATATACTCAGAAGCAATAAAGCATTGATGAGTGCTATAAAATCTAAGACGCTATGTAGATATAAAATATTACAATGAGTTGCTAGGCACTGAATTGTTTTTTTTTTCTTTTTTCCCCTTTATTAGTAAATGATGATGGGGTACAGAGTAGTATAGCATTGGCCTTTTCCATTATGCATCCTGTACATCACTTTTGGCAACACTTTTGTCAACCCATAAAGTTTATGCAGCCTTATGGCTAATATGTAGTGAAACTTACATGCTTATTTGGGTTATACTCCCCTATTTTTCCAATATACTCATGAAGTTGCTCTGTTTCCACTGAGATCGTCCTGTCCCCATTCATCCCTCCACATTGACCCTCCTCCTCATCCCATCTTCCCCAATCTTCGCTACCCTCTGTTAGTTCCCTCCCTCCTTCTTTCTATTCTTTATATTTCCCTTCTTCACTAAGTTTAATTGTGCATTTTTTATATATCAACTTATGTATAAGATTTTTCCTTTAAATATAATTCAGCCCCCACATAAGAATGAGAACATATGGTATTTCTCTTTTGAGCTTGTGTTCATTCACTTAAGATGATGTTTTCCAATTCCATCCATTTTGCTGCAAATGACAGTATTTCAGTTTTTATTACTGAGTAGTAGTCCATTATGTGTATGTACCACAGTTTTTTTTTCAATCCATTCTTCTGTTGATGGGCACCTTGGTTGGTTCCATATCCTTGCTATTGTGAAAAGTGCTGCATTGAATATGGAGAAGCAGGTGTCTCTATGGTAGGATGACTCATCTCTCTTTGGGTATTTTCCCAGTAGTGGTGTGGCTGGGTCATATGGCAGTTCTGTTTTTAGTTTTTTGAAGTATCTCCATATTGACTTCCAAAGTGGTTGAACCAATTTACAGTCCCACCAACAGTGTAAGAGGGTTCATTTTTCTCCACAACCTTGCCAGCATTTGTTACTGTTTGTTGTTGTTGTTGTTGTTGTTGTTGTAGTTGTGGTTGATCTTGGCCATTCTTACTGGAGTAAGGTGGAATCTCAGAGTTGTTTTGATTTGCATTTCCCTAATGGCTAGGGATAGTGAACATTTTTTCATATGCTTCATGGCCTTACACACTTCTTCCTTTGAGAGATGTCTGTTCAGTTCCTTTGCCTGAATTCTGTTTTTTTAAATCTTAACAATTTTATGTTGTCTCAGCCCATACTTGTCAGTGACATCTATTCCACTTTTAAGACATTTACCTCTTTATAAAATTGTTCTCTAAAAAATCCTTTGTATAACATGACCATTTTCCTAAAGCTAATATTATGAGAGCTTCCACTACACATTTCCACAAATATCTAATAGAAGGGACTAAAAAGGAAAGGCAGAGTTTATCAGTTAAACTTGTAAACAGTTCCATCAAATCCTTTTCATTTTATCTGACTGATTTTTACCGCTGAGTCTTTGCTAACTTGCAATAGTACTTCAGGTATAAATTATAACCTCAAGAGATATGCTACAGTGAACAACTTATAAATATATCAGTAATACCATATCAGATTGAGATGGAAGTGTTCATTACCAAGATATGATAGCATTTATTAAGATGGATAGTAAGGGTGACATCCGCTGACAGCTCACAGGGATCACTGCCTTGTGATGACTCTAGCATCTGTTCATGGAGTGTTAAAATATAAAAAAAAACCCTTCAACTTTCAATATTTACTCTTACGAGTAAATATTTATGTATTAGCTAAAAAGTATCATCATTTTACAGATGAAGATCAGTTTAAATGACTCACTGAACCCTGATTTCTAACTATAGTCATGAGCAAAACTGCTGCTTTCACGAGATAATATAGAATGGAAGAGCAAAATATACTTATTACATGTGTATTTCACTGTATACATCATAGATTTGTTTAATGGACATCAAAAGGAGCAAAATGTTGCCTCAGCTCATGCAAGTCCCTGATGTGATAGAAGTGCTTATCATTTTATACCACTCTGAAAATAAACTTGTACAAAGAAATAAGTTGGATGTATTTTTTTAAATGCTGCTTAGAACAGATATAGCTGAAGGGAATCAACTTCTGTATTCAGTGTTTTTATCACAGTAAATCTTGAAGGCAGAAAATAATTTGTTGAAAGGACTTAAGCTTTACTAATAAGTAACATGTGGGTTGACATTGGTGCTCTCACTTGGTCTATGTACACATAGATAGGGGCACTTACCAGGTACAAGGAGTTCTGAGGGAAGGGTTTGGATCTACAGCATTGATGACGTGTCTAACTCCCTTACTCATTCTTAAAGGAAACTCTAATTTATCAGCAGTTTATGTATACTTAGTTAAGTGAATTTATGTGTTATGTTATCTAATTTGATTAACCACAACCCCACAAAATAGATAAATGACTTAAAATAATAGAAGGTAACACAAATAATGCAATCCTTAGCCAGTTTTCACAAAAGTAAATCCTTGCAAAACTGGTGGAGGGTTTTGAAAATTAGAAATTATAATTTTATTATTTCATTGAATGATATATTTCCTCCTTTCATATATGTGGTTCTCTGGCAGGTGTAGTCAGCAGCTCTGAAAGCCACTAGACATGGAAATAAACTGCACTGCACTCTTCACAACTGCAAGGATATGGAATCAGCCCAGATGTCTATCAACAGATGATTGGATTAAAAATGTGGTATACATACAGAATGGAATATTATTCAGCAGTAAGGAAGAATGAAATTATGTCATTTGCAACAAAATGGAATGAACTGGAGATCATCATTTTAAGCAAAATAACTCAGACTCAAAAACAGAAATACCACATGTTCTACTTATGTGTGGGAACTAGATCTACCTTAAAGAAAAAAAATATATATAGTATATATATTTAATTATACATCTATATATATAAACAAATGTACATATCTAAGATTGGAAAACACAAAAGGACCCAGCATGATGGGAGGGATGCAATCAGAAGGGAAGGGCAGTGGGGAAGGGGAGGGGAACAACACAGTGCATGTTGGAAGTGTATTTAATCACATTCCTCTCACCAAACATTTTGGGAATAGCAAAAAGATTTTACCTACCACTAATAAATAGAATATAAAATAAAGTTTACTTCATTATCCTGTGTTTTAATATTTTAATTATATGACATTTTCTTGTGTGTATATTAATGTAATTATTGTATATTTATGTTATTTACAAGTGAGAATGTATGTGTGAGAGATAAGAAATGTCTTCTCTATAGAAGTGTGTAGGCAGAATGAAGTCATAAAAGGTATTAGAGGAAAGGCATCTATGATCTGGCTTGTTTTTAGGAAGATGATCTCAGCAAGATGGAGTTGGGGATGGGAGGGCAGAGTCCAGAAGCTAAGGCAGGGCAAGCATCATGAGCCTCAGGAAGCTGATGAGGACCCAGCTTCAAATAGTGAGAAGGTGGTTCTTTTGCAGCCCTGTGCTGTGTTGGACGCCTATAATCCCAGCGGCTCAGGAGGCAGAGGTGGGAGGATCGCAAGTTCGAGACCAGAGGCAGTCTGCATAATTTAGCAAGAGCCTGTCTCAAAAAGTTAAAAAAAAAAAAAAAATGGGTTGGGGATGCAGCTCAGTGGGCCAGGACTTGCAAAGCATGCAAGCATGAGGCCCTGGGTTCAACCCTCAGTACTGCAAACAAAACAAAACAAAACAAAACAAAAAAAGCAACAGTGAGAGGAGCTCAGCAGAGCATGTAGCCTTCAGTAGGAGTGTGTGTGGGCGTTTGTGTGTGGGGGGTGGTGGTGGGGTTATTCCAAGGTTTGTAGCTTACTGGTCTGAATGGGTAGTGAAACTAGAGATGTTGAAAAGGGGTATCAAGCAGGATTCAGAGTTCAGTGTAGGACGTGTTAAGTCAGAGGTGCCTAAAGGATGCTAGCAAGATGTCTAGAGGGTGGTTTAAATAAAAATCTGAAGATCAGAGAGCTTCATATTGTACAGTAGCTTTAATTTCTCATTCTGCAGCCCTTTCTGTGACAGCTGAACTTAAAAATACCCCTTCCTTGAAAGATAAATTAACATAGCAGTTTAACATTTATAATTATTTATGTTGTTGTTGTTGTTGTTAGGTGCCGTCTAGTTGGTATCCGACTCATAGCGACCCTCTGTGCAACAGGGGAAACACTATTGTCCGTGCTTCTCTGCTGTTCATAGGGTTTTCAATGGCAGATTGATTTTTGGGAGGGGGTTGCCAGGTCCTTCTCCCAAGCCTACAGCTTCTGGTGTTCCCAGGTGGTCTCCCATCCAGGTACTAACCAGGCCATACCCTGCTTAGCTTCTGAGATCTGACGGGCTCAGATGCCACAGGGCTACAGCTGCAGGCATATAATTATTTATAGTGAAGCAAATATGATTAAGAATCATCTATAGCACTGCCTAATGGTAATGGATTATTACCAAATAATCATAAATTTTTAAATTGGCTACCTAGGCTATGTTTGCATTCAGTTTGACCTATTAATTAATTGCTTTGCAGTACTGGGGGATTGAACCCAGGGCCTGGCACGTGCTAGTCACTGAGCCTCACCCCAGCTCCTTTGTTGATTTTTTATTTTGAGAAAGGGTCTGGCTAAGTTGCACAGCCTGCTTGTGGCCTGGAACTCCTGATCCTCCTGCCTCTGCCTTGGCTCCCTGAGTAGCTGGGATAAGAGGCATGTGCCTTGGCACTTGGCTGCTTGACCTCTTTAAAAGCATGTTGTCTTGTGCTGGCTTTCTCTGATGACTATTTGTTATTTCTCAGGTGTTCTCTCGGCTGAAGTTTATTGTCAGATAGTCTCTCATATTTCATTCTATCTTTTCTCACCTAAAACCTGTTGTTCAAGCCAGCATTTACTTTCTCTGAAAAACTATAGAAATTCTGAGTGTTTTCTGGTTCTGTTGCCCCCCGTTCCTTCTCCAGGTCAAACCATGGCATGGTGTCCACTTCAATGCTCTGTCTTCTCCGTGTTGTTTACTGAGCCCCTGTTACAGTGTGTTCCTACTGAGTTACCGGCATGCCTTTCAGGCCAGGCCACTTCCCTCAGTTCCTTAGTGTCAAACTGTGACATAGTAAGAAATGTGTATTTGATCTCTGCTCTCAGTCCTTGGCACAGAGAGCCTAAAACCCAGTAATTTCCTGAGTCACAGGGGAGAAAAGGGCACCCTTGTTCTCATATATGGTCTTTGATATCCTCTCTGTGACCCAGAGCTCCTCATCCCTGGAATTTCCAGGGTCATAGGCACATCTTTTGTTCTGATGAGGTGACTCTGATGGAGGCTGATGACCAGACAGACCAGGCCATGAGTAGAAGCTTGGAACTTTCAGCCTCATTCTCATCCTCAGGGTAAAGGAGAACGGCTAGAGACTGAATGTGATTGCACCTATGTGATTCTACAGCCATAGCACCCTGGCTTTCCATCCCTCCTGATCTCGGAAGCTCAGAAGCATTAGGCCTGGTCAGTCCTTGGATGGGAGACCATCTGGGAAAACCAGATGCTGCAGCCTAGGGAGAGGGACCTGGCAATCCACTCCTGAAACAATCAGCCATTGAAAACCCTATGAATGGCAGAGAAGCACTGACATGGTGCCAGGCATGGCACAGTGTCAGGGAGTGTTTCACTCTGCTGTACATAGTGTCACTATGAGTTGGACCAGACTCCCTGACACCTGAAAACAACACACCTAGGTGATAGAGGCACCATAATAATCCTGACCTCTGGGGCTCCAAGAGTTCCAGGTCATGAGACACATAGTGGTGTTAGGAGGGTGGCTCACCCAGGAGGGCACAGAAGCTCTGGGTTCTTTTCCCTAAACCTCACCCTGTGCATTGCTTCCCTCTGGCTCTTCATCTGTATCTTTTATGATATCCTTTGCAACAAACTGATAAATGTTAGAAAATTGTTTCTCTATATTCTATGAGCCTCTTTGGAAAGTTAATTGAACCTGAGGGTGGGATTGTAGAGAACGCTCAGTGTATCTCTGCTTGTTTGGAAATTGTGGAGGCCTGGATTTGCCATTGGCATCTGAAGTAGGCAATGGTCTTGTGGGACTGATCCCTTACCCTGCGGAATCTGCTGCTATTTCCAAGCAGACAGTGTCAGAATTGAGTTAAACTGTAGGACAACATAGTTCTTCTCTCTTGGAATAATTGTTCAATATGTGGAAATACCTCCCATGGCCACATTTTGGTGATTGGAATATGAGGATGTTGGTAGTGTGAGAGAAGAAAAAGAAAAAAGGATTCATTTTCCCCTCACAATTATCTTGTACTTACTAAACATCAGTAGACAGATAATTTGGCTGTGTAATTTTCAGGTTCCACATAATTCTGTTCCTAAACATTTATTGCATAAATATAATTGTGCACTTGATAATGTCAAGTAAATATTTATTTAAAATTTTTGATTTCTTACATTGTGGTTTTGTAGCATGTCATTTAATATCTCAAGTGCTTATATTCTGTTTTCCTTATTGAACTGGAATTTAATGCAGGAGCGTCTCTCTTTCTTTCTCTCTGTCCCTCTGTACTAGAATGCAAGGCCAAGAAGGACAAGAATTTTTGTTCTCTTCTCTATCTCTAATTCTTAGAGCTCTGTGTGGAACATGATAGATAATAAATATATATCTTAATTTATTTTTAATTTTTTAATTTTAATTTTATTTATTTATTTTTGTAGTATTGAGGGATTGAACCCAGGGTTTCATACGTGCTAGGCAAGTGCTCTAACTGAGCTGTACTGCTAGTCCCCCCCGCCTTTTTTTTTATTTTGAGACAGGGTCTCACTAAGTTGCACAGGTTACCTCTGGCCTTGAACTCAATTATCCTCTTGTTCAGCCTCCCCAGTGGCTGGGAGTGGGATCAGAGGTGTGCACCACTGCACCTGGCTAAATAGTTACTTTTGAATGAACACATGAATCCATTAAAAATAAATAAATAAAAGAACAGATAGATTCATAAATATGTCTTGATTTGAATTATTTTCCTAACTTTTTTCAATCCCAATTTTCTTTACCACATCATATTACTTTTTTGTAATTTAGCAACTCCATTTATTTAAAAAAATTAGTATAAATTTATTATAAGACAGTAACTTTCATAAATACAAGTTTTACTTTCTGTACATAGGAGAAAGAATGCTTTTAATTTTCTTTTCATTAACAGAACACAATATGTGAGTGTCAATATTATATAATATATAATATTAAATTATATACTAAATGTATAATTAAATATAAATTATATCATATGTAATAGTTCAGTAGAAAGGTTAAGATTAATCTGCAAAATAAAACCTAAAATTCATAAATATCAGTTTTCTTTAGAATGTAGCAAATAAATCAAATAAAATGGAAAAGTATAGCATGTACGAAAACAATAGAATAAAAACCTTGCAATCAATTTCTTAAAGATAATGACTATCTGGGCCAATGACATGCTAATCATAAGCTATATTTCAAGGCATGGCTTAAAATAGCATCATATTTCACCACATCCACAAGTTAATTCTTGCCATTACCATCATCATTTCACAAAATGTTTTCCCCCTATCTAAATGCTGGGAAGATCCATCAGAAAAAAAATTCCACTTCACCTTTCTCAGAGAAATCCTGCTGCTGGGAATTGAATGCTGGCTCTAGGGATTGGGACCAACACCTCTGTAAATGAGGATAATAGGAAGGGCGGGGGATAAACCCACAGGGGTGAGACTGTTGCTCCCTGAGACTCCCAAGTCAGTTGGCTGTGGAGAAGCACTGATGTGGTTTGCCAGGCCACCATGTGTTTCTTTGTTCTCCAAGAACATCCATTGTTTGCACCACTCAGGAGCACACAGGTAGTTTTATCTCATAATTGGGAGTGTAAATGGGAAAAATAAAATGCAAAATATTTTCCTTTTGAGATTCCCTTCAGGTTCATTTTTAGCGCCTCTCCTTTTTATTTTCTTTGTTGTTTTTCTTTCATATGTGCACCTTGTAAGATTAAAGAAATTTTGGACAAATCACAAACATTACTCTGTCACTTGAAAACAAAGGCATGCTATCTAATAGTGATGATGGCAGAGGAGCAGGGATTAGGCATCCACATCACTGCCAAAAGACCTTTATGACAGGGGTAGGTCTTCATGGTTTAGTGATTTGTTTTGCTGCCAGGTCAGACCCACCCTGGCTAACGTCTAGGTTGTTAGCATGCTCTTTGTTCATAAGGAACTCTAGCTTGCACAAAATGAACTCAACTGCAACACTTGCGACCCTGCGCTCTGGAGGCTTCAGATTCTAGAGGCAGCTCCTAGTTGGCTTTTCAAGTTGGGAGAGAGCTGTGTGTTTAAGGGATAAAAGGAAATCAACAAAAAGCCCGGAAATAGTCAAATAGATTAAAAAGATTAGAGTTTAATTATGTGATAGATTATCTGATAACTGATGAAAAATCATTTTAAAAATATTGAAGAACATGGAAAAATGATTACTTTAAATGTTAGAAAACAAAAACAATATCCACGTGTTTTTGAATGAATGATCCATTTGAGTAAAATAAGTTCCCCAATGTTGCCATGCATAGAAAAATATAGACAAAGAAAGTTGGAGGAAGCATTTTAAAATGGCAATGTGCCTGATTTCCAGGGGATTTCTATTCTCTCTTTTTTACTTTTCAGTTTTTAATTGAATTTTTGGTGGACTTTTATATACACACATACAGAAGGAGGAAGAAGAAAGAGGAGGAGAGGGAGAAGAAGGAGGAGAAGGAAGAAGAGGAAGAAAAGAAAAAAAGAAGAGATAAGAAGGAATTGGGTTCTGTATTTGTGGTAAGGAGAATCAGAGAATCAGCAGGCCAGGGACTAGGGTAAGAGTTGACATTGCAGTCCTGAGTCTGAATTCTGTAGGTGACCAAGCTGGAAAGTCAGGCAGGGTTTCTATGTTGCAGTTGTGAGAAAAATATCTTCTTCTTCAGGAAAACTCAATTATTCCTCTCAAGGCCTTCCACCCACTGGATGAGTACCATCTACATTATGAAAAGCAATTTGCCTAACTCAACCTTTACTGTTGTTGTTGTTGTTGTTGTTGTTGTTGTTGTTGTTGTTGTTGTTGTTAGGGCCCATCAATTTGGTGTCTGACTCATAGGAACCCTATGTACAACAGGGAAAGCAGTATTGTTGGTGCTTCTCTGCTATTCATGGGGTTTTCAATGGCTGATTGATTTTTGGGGGGTGGGTTTCCAGGTCCTTCTCTCAAGCCTACGGTACCTGGTATTCTCAGGTGGTCTCCCATCCAAGTATTAACCAGGCCTGATCCTGCTTAGCTTGTGAGATCTGATGGGATCAAGTGCCACAGTGGTATGGCTGCTGGCCTTTCTATTCTGCTAATAGATTTTCCCATTGCATGTGGTCCATGTACTTTTCATGTGCATTTTTCACTTTCCTACCCTCAGTTATAATTCAGAGGAGATGAGATGGCATAGATTAGTAGTAGTCCCCAATCTCTTTGATGCCAGGGACCAGTTTTATGGAAGACAATTTGTTTACAGACTGGAGGTCAGGGGGTGATTTTGGGATGATTCAAGCAATGGGGAATGGCTGTAAATACAGATGAAGCTTCACTTGCTTGTCTGCTGCTCACCTCCTGCTGTCTGGCTCACTTTCTAATAGGCCATGGCCAGGTACCAGCCCATGGCCCAGAGACTGGGGACCTCTGACTCAGATGACCTTGGTAGAGCAGGTAAATTTTGGAATTCTTGCTTGGAATGCTGGGAGAGAAGCTCCACAGTAGTGTGGGGATGCATGGGGGACATTTGGAAGGATACTGTGAAGAAAGTTTGTCTCAGGAAGGCTGAGCAAAGTGATGTAACTGCTCTTGTGGTAGCCTCAGGTCCTTGAATTAAATCAACCCTAACTTCTGGGTTTTTAGTTATACAAACTCTTTCTTATTTAATCTAGCTTTTCTGTTACTTGCAATGATGTTTCTGCTAATGCACAATACTTTTGAGGTTTTCAACAAATTTTTAGATTACCTTCATAATTGAAAAGTAATTATTCCTCAATACTACAATATTTAAAAATCTCTGAAGTTGGCATGTTTGGTACAATCCATGGCATGTCAGAGTTTCATAGAAGTTTCTTTCATAATGTGCATAAAAATAATGCTTGGGCTAGACACAGTGGTGCATACCTGAAATCTCAGTGACTCAGGATGCAGAGTCAGGAGGATTGCAGACTGGAGGCCAGAGGCAGCCTGTGTAACTTACTGAGACCTGTCTCAAGATAAAAAAAATGGGAGGTCTAGGGGTGCAGTTTAGAGGTAGAGCAAATGCAAAATGTATGTGTGGTGCCCTGGTGTTCAGCTTCCAGAACTGAAAAAAAAAAAAAAGCTTGAAATGGCCTAGCAGTAGCTTATTTTTTATAATTAATAAATGTTAATGGGGTACAGAGTAGTAAGGCTTTTGCTATTTCCATTTTGCACCTTTTACAGTTTCATTAACTTACATAATTTATGAAACCATTTGATTAATATGTGGCAAAAATCATATGCAATTATGTGTTGTATTCCCATTTCCCCCCATGTATTCATGTAGTTGCAACATGTAACTTGAGATTGTCCTCTTCCTCTTTAACCTTCTGTATTATTTCCCATCTCCATCCCCCCTTCCATAATCTTTGCTCCTCCCTACCAGACCCCTCCCCCTTTTATCTACTCTACTTATATAGAGAGAAACCTGATTGTTCCTTATTATATATCAATGTATTTATAGGGTATTTTTCTTTCTTTTAAGTTAGGTTTAACTCCTAGATATGAATGAGAACCTATGGTATTTCTCTTTTTTGGTATGGGATTGTTCACTTAGGATGATATTCTCCAGTTCTGTCTGTTTTGCAGCAAATGACATTATTTCATTCTTTTTCATTGCCAACTAACATTCCATTGTGTATATACACCACAACTTTTTTATCCATTCCTCTGTTGATGGACATCTTGGTTGATTCCATATCCTTGCAATTGTGAAGAATGCTGCATTAAATATGGAAATGCAAATGTCCCTGTTGTATGATGACTTATCATCCTTTGAGTATGTTCCTAGGATTGGTATAGCTAGGTCTTATGGTAATTCTATTCTTAGCTCTCTAAGCTATCTCCATATTGATTTCCAAAGTTGTTGAACTACTTTACAATCCCACTAGCAGTATAAAAGTGTTCCTTTTTCTCCACATCCTTGCCAGCATTTTTTCTTATTTGTTTTGTTGATCTTGGCCATTTCTTACTGGAGTGAGATGTTTAATGTCTATTTTCCATTTCTAGGACTGTATGGTTTTATATTACATTGAGATTCAAATATTTCCAAAATAAACTCCCCTGGTAATATTATCTTAAGTTTTCTCATAATAATAACATACCTTGCATATATAAATATATAGTACTAAAAAGCTTTTCAAACACATTTTTATGTGTGTTGCATAGTTTGATTCCCATGACATTTCTGTGAGTTAGGCAGGATATTAAGATCTCTTTAGTATTCAAGAAACTTGCTTGCTGTCATAGAGTAGTTATAGAGGTGGGACTTCCAGTGGACTAGAAAGAAAGGGCTGGCAAATGAAGTTTTATAGCATGAAGTTATAATCTTTGTCATCAGCAAAGGCAGAATACAATTTTAGAGTTTTTGAACCCTGGATCAAGGTTATGATCATTGATTTGTGACTGTCATTTTGTTCACAAATACATTCCTGCCACTAAAAAGGCCCTTGGTCGACAGAAGTTATTGTTATTCACTAATTTTAAGAGACTTTGTTTATTTTTTGTAACTCACACTATATTATAAATAGTCCAACCATGAACTATCTCAGTATGTAAGGTCTTAAGTGCTATTATACTTTATTGGATTAATTTCAGTTTTAGAATGATTTAGAATATGTTTCCTTGAACAGAACTGGTAAACTATGTCTATAATATTATTTTGTATCATGACAAAAATTCTATGAACCAAAACAATGTATAAAAAATTATTTCTACAATTTTATGAGGAATGTTATTCTGTGATAGAATCAATCAGCATCTGTGATAAAATTTATTAGCAGTAAATAACATCAGTCATATTTTACTTTCTGGCAGTTGAATTATGTAGAATTGTATGTTAATACCGATTTCATTTTCAAGTATATTGTCTAAAGTGTTATTTTAAGCAAAATATTGTTCACCAAAGCCTTTTCTTATTTTTATTTCATTTGGTAATAGTGCAATTCTTCCTAGAGTGAAGCTAAATGTTCATTCAAGAAGCACTCACTAAATGCTGCTTTCTCATTTTTATAACATTATCTGTTCTATATATGTTATATATATTACATATCATTTACATTTTTCTTCAGAGTATTTGTAACTGTTTAAATTTATTGTTTATTGTTTTTCCCTTGCTAAAAGGTAAATTCATGAAGCAGGAAGATTTTCTATCTTGGTACCACTGTATTGCTAACACCTACATCAATGTCTGGTATAGAGAAAGGGCTCAAAAAATAATGTGTGATAGCTATGAAATATGAGAGGGGGGAATCTCCTGATATCTCACTGCCTCAATTGAGGCTGGACCTTCAATTTTTCCCACCATGAGTGGAATGATTGAAATGACATTTTCACGTGTCTTTAAGTTGCATTGTGGTTGTCTCAATGTCCTTAATTGATTCAAAACATTTACCTTTCATGGACATTTTGACTTTGGGGAAGAGCCAGAAGTTGCATGGTGCCAGATCCGGTGAGTAATGTGGATGAGGACACACTGTAATGTTTTTATTTAGAAGAAATTGCTATCCCAGAAGCAATATACGAATTTTAGAATTCTGGAGAATCACTTGTGTGCATTCATGTTGAAAGGCTGAAGGAACGGGGGTCTGATTTCAAGGGTGATGACCCAGCAATCAATGCACCTGCTCAGGAAGAATTGAGCTGCATATGCTGGTTGGCTTCCTACTTATTTTGCTTTTGTTCCATTTAAGCCCCCAGCCTACTGGATGGTGCCACCCACAGTCAAGGTGAGTCTTTGCCTCTCAGTTGCTGTGCCACATGTCAGTTATCTCTTGGAACATCCTCATAGACACACTCAGAATTGAGCCTTACTGATCTCCTAGATATCTCTCAATCCAATCAAATTGACAGTGAATATTAACCATCATAATACACATTGCAGATGTACAGCAGAGAGTTGCAGTGTCCAACTGGGGCTCATCTTAATATCTCTGAGCCCTGAAAGAAGAGTATGAAAATCGTTCCTCAGTGGAATCAGTGCATAGACTAGTTGCAATCCAGACAAGATGGTGAAGAGATTGAACATGCAAATCATTAAGAACTGGTAATTCAAGGTAATTGTGGGCTGCTACATTGTCCCTGTTCAAGATATGAAATCCATAGTGGTAAAAAACACAGGTTCACTGTATCCCAACCTTACAAATAATGAGTTTTTTGGTTGTCCTTGACAGCAGCTTTTATTCATAGAAAGGACTATTTGTCCTTGTTCTAATTTAAAATAATTAATATTTGATTAATTAAAGGCAAAATTTTACTAAAGATCATTTAAAAGTGACTGCAGCAGTATATAGATGGGGAACTGCCAGAAAATCAAGTTAGATTCAGAAGAGGGCAGGGAAACAGGGATATCATTGCTGATGTCACGTGGATATTAGCTGAAAGCAGAGAATGTCAGAAAGATGTTTATCTATGTTTTATTGACTACACAAAGGCATTTGACTGTGTGGATCATAATAAATTATGGATAACACTTTGAAAAATGGGAATACCAGAGCACCTAAATGTACTCATGAGGAATCTGTACATGAACCAGGAGGCAGTTGTTTGAATAGAACAAGGAAACACTACGTGGTTTAAAGTTGAGAAAGCTGTGCATCAGGGCTGTATACTTTCACCCTATCTCTTCAATTTATATGCTGAGCAAATAATCCAAGAAGCTGGACTTTATGAGGAAGAACAGGGTGTCAGGACTGGAGGAAGACTCATCAACAACCTGCGTTATGCAGATGACAAAACTCTGCTTGCTAAAAGTGAAGAGGATTTAAAACATTTAAAATGTTTTGATGAAGATCGAAGAACATAGCCTTTAGTATGGATTGCAACTAAACATCAACAAAACAAAAAATCCTTATAACTGGGTCAGTATGTAACTTCACAATAAATGGAGAAAAGCTTGAGGTTGTCCATGATTTTTCTTTACTTGGTTGTACAATCAATACCCATGGAAGCAGCAGTCAAATCAAAAGACGCATTGCTTTGGGAAAAGCTGTGGCAAAAGATCTCTTTAGAGTATTGAAATGTAAAGATATCACATTGAAAATGTAGGTATGCCTGACTCATGCCATGGTATTTTCAATAGCATCATATGGTTATGAAAGCTGGACATTGAACAAGGGAGACGGGAGAAGAATTGATGCTTTTGAATTATGGTGCTGGAGATGATTATTAAATATACCCGGACTGCCAAAAGAACCAACAGATCTGTCCTAGAAGTGCAACCACAGTGCTCCTTGGAAGCAAGGATGGCTAGACTGGGTCTTAGGTATTTTGGACTTATAGTCAGGAGGGCCCAATCCCTGGAGAAATGTATCATGTTTGGGAGAGTAGCAGGTCAATGAAGAAAGGGAAAACCCTCCACCAGATGGATTGACACAGTGTCTGCAACAATGGGCTTAAACATAACTAAGATTATGTGCCTGGCAAAAAATGAGGGAGTGTTTCATTACGTTGTAAATGGGGTCTCTATGAGTCAAACTCAACTCGATGGCACCTAACAGCAACAACAAAGTTGCAAATACAAACTCTAATTTTTCCTTAATCTTTCTTCCTTCCTTTCTTCCTTCCCTCCTGTTCATTCATTCTTTCTTTTTTCCTTCCTTTCTTTCTTCCTTCCTCTCTTTGTTTCTTTCTTTCTTTTTTCTTTTCTTTCTACAGGGTCTCACTAAGTTGTGCAGGCTGCCTGTGACCTTGAACTTGTGATTCTCCTGTCCCCACATCCCAAGTTACTGAGATGACAGGTGTGCATCACTGCACCCCACTTAAGCTTTAAATTTAAATTTACAGCCAGGCACAGTGGCTCACACCTGTAATCCCAGTGACTCAGGAGGCAGAGGAAGGAGGATTGTAGAGGCAGCCTACGAGACTTAGTGAGACCTTGTCTCAAGATAAAAAATAAAAATAGACTGGGGGTACAGCCCATTGGTAGAACACTTGAAAAGCATGCACAAGGTCCTGGGTTCAACTCCCAAGTACCACACATATACACACACCACACACACACACACACACACACACACACACACACACACACACAACTTATACCAGTCATTCTGTTTGCATATCTAGAATATTTTAAAAATTAATTTGGAGAGTAAATATAAATTTAGTGTTTGATATTTTTCAAGCAATTACATTATCAAAACAAACAGCACTTTCCTAAGCATTTAAATTATTCTTAGACTCTATTAAATTATATTTATAAGCATGAAGAATCTATCTCAATTATTCTAAATTTATATTGCTTATAAACTTATAATTGTTTTACACATTTACACTTAAAATCACAAGTGTAAAGGAACTGCCTAATTGCCCCTTAAAATTGAATTACAAGATTCCCCTAACAGATTCTCCATTCTTTTAATTACTATACTCCTACTGCTAACTATGCCTGCAGTCATACCACTGTGGTGTCCAATCCCATCAGATCTCAGAAGCTAAGCAAGGTCAGGCCTGGTTAGTACTTGGATGGGAGACCTCCTGGGAACACTAGGTGCTGTAGGCTTGTGAGAAGGACCTGGCAACCCGCTCCCCCTCCAAAAAAATCAGCCATTGAAAACCCTATAAATAGCAGAGAAGCAATGAAAATTGTGTTTTGTCTTTTGTACATAGAATTGCTATGAGTTGGACACTGACTCGACAGCACCTAATAACAACAACAACAACAACAATTTGATGTTATTCTACCAAGACCTCAAATAGGCAAGCTGCATATCTGATGGTTATTTTATTTGGATCATAGAGTATTTATTGTCCTGAAACATGACTGAGTACCTCGGGCAGTGTGAGGTCTCTGCTTTTTGTCTTTGTTTTTTTTTTCTTTTTGGCAGTGTCTCGCTATGTAGCCCAGGCTGACCTGAAACTCAGGATCTTCCTGCGTTAGCCTCCCCAGTGCTGGCATGGCAACCATGTGCCATCATGCCTGTCTTGTATAGCCTATATCAGGGCTCCATCATTGACTAAAGGAGTAGACTCATAGCCAACTCAAATCTCTAAAACTTTTTATATAAAATCCAATTTTTCCTCCTTCTAATTGCCTTACCAGTTGAGAGAATTCAACTAATTTCTATATCCCTTAACTGTACTCCAAATTCATTTCCTACTTTTCTTACCTAATAGGGCCCAAGTCATATAAATGTTTAAATGACATCTGATTGGATTCTGCATATTCCTCATAGCTTTGCTTGGTTTTTGTTTTTTAGCTACCACACTGAAGTCCTATTAATGATGAATGGAGCCATCTGATTTATTTGGGTACCTCCTGAAGAAGGCCCTATCACAAAGACTAGAGTTTAATAGGATATCAAGTGGGCACTGGAAAATCAGACAGGCAAGGAAGGTGGCCAATAAGAATTATTTTATCAAGCCATTATAGGCTACTGGAAATTAATGCCAATGAGGAAACACTCAGAGCCAGCGTAGAACATGTCTCAGAGTTATCCAAGGGGTGAGGGAGTGAGGGTATTTATACACCAATTCCTGTCAATCATAGGTTGAATGCTGTTCTTGGAGGTCATTAATCCTCAGCACTTCCAGCCTATTGCCCAGAAGGGTAATGTGGCTTTAGTGGTCAGAGAATGTCTCCAGGCAAAGGAATATGGGAGCTGATCAGTAGGAGCCTGAGTCTGCCTGTCATTTTCTTCAGAGCTTCAATTGCACTAAATAGCAGACTTATTTTTATAGTTTTTAATGACTCCTATGGGGCTGGGATTCAGCTCAGTTGGTAGAGCGCTACTCTGTAGTCTCTGAGGTCCCGAGTTCGATTTCCAGCACCACAAAGGTGGGAGAAGGACGTGGCAATCCACTCCCTAAAATTCCAATCAGCCATTGAAAACCCTACGAGGGTCGCTATGTGTTGGATACGACTTGATGGCACTTAACAACAACAACAAGGGCTCCTATTCCAACTCTCTCTAATACTAGAGATATTGCACTGTCTAATACACCATCTTCTACCTGTTTCATGTCCCAGTTCATCCCAGGTGAGCCCTAGCAGTTCCATCACTCCAGAATGACTTGGACACTTCACTCATCACCATAATGGAGCTCTTGTTGCCAGTGGGCTAGGGAATCTTTCAGGTCTAGAGTTCCATTCTAAGGCTCTGCTTCTCAGGACTTCTTGTCTTACCAATGGTCCTAACTTGGGCTCTCATAGAAGTATCCCCTGGGAGAAAGATGGGAGTACAGAAAGCTTATGTGGGAGGTGAAGACCAGCAGGGGAGCAGCCAGTAAAATGGTACATTGTCTGGCCAGTTCCCACTGTGGGCTTGTTGTTGCTGCTAGGTGCCATCTCCTCGTATCTGCATCTGACTCATAACGACCCTCAAAGGATTTTCAATGGCTGATAGTTCTGGGGGTTTAATTCCATTGGGAGCTTTATGTGGAACACACATCTCGGTGTTTTCCTTGTCTCCCATGGTAAGGGGGTAAAGGAGCTGGGGTGTTTATTTACTAACTCCCTTCCACAATGGTGGATGGCTCCTGCTCAGGGATGCTAATGCACTGGCACCATTGGCCTGCTGTGAAGTGGCTAGAAAAAGCCCTCAGAAACACAAATGCTGGACGTGGGAAGCCTGGCACACCCGCTCTGGAGTGGTGAGAGTGAGAGGGTACTGAAGGGCAGGCACAGCCTGGCTTATACTTCTGTGCTTGAGGGCTTTGCTATAATTTGATGTTAGGACTTTAGGAAAATGAGAATATTTAAAGTTTTCTTAAACAGATATTTTTAAGCAAATTAAAATTTCAAATTTGCCCAAGTCTTTAAAAAACTATGGAGCATTTTCAGAATGCTGGACACTCAGTGTGCCTTTATCAGGGAAGACAGGTTTGCTAAACTGAGCTATTTAAGCTAAATTATTTATTTTTCCTTCTGCTAATAAGACTCCCAGATGTAGATGTGAAGTAATAGAATAAACACATTTCTTGGATCACTAGAGGAAGGAAAGACCTATGAGTCATGTGATTATAGACAGACAGGCATTTGTGTAGAGAGGAATTAGCACCACTGAACATTACTGTATGTATGTTAGAATAAGTAAACATACCAGCATTGTGGCATGGGGCTCTTTTGATACCATGAGACAGTAACAATGAAGATAGAAAAGTTTTATTTTAATATTTAGCATGGTTAAAAAATTTTAAGGAATACATTTGGCAGAGATTTGTGCAGATTTTTACTGAAAATACATGAACCACTTCTGGTCGAGTTAAGGAGATGGTCATATTAAAGGACCTGGTTATCAGAAATATTGTAAGTGCCAAAGGCTAAAGTGTAGAGTATGCTATTGTTAAGTAATAAGATTATGAAATCCATGGATATGAAAGTTGTCAATAAACATTTACATCTAATCAAGCATCTATTCTGAAGACAAATTGAGGAAGCACAATCAATTATAATAGAGTGTTCTGACTAAGTAATAGCAGTGACAATACAAATAATTTTTGTAGGAAAAGCAGAATCAGATCTTTTGATATCCAAAATCACTTGGTAATTTTAAATATTACCTACAAAGCACTTTATTTTCCACTTACTGAAACTTGTACTGAAATGATTAGTACAAATCATTCACATGTATTATATGAAAATCAACCTGCTGGGCACTATGGATAATACAAAGTCAAGTTCCACAGATGCTGCCTATAGGTTTCTTATTAGCTAGGATAAGAAAAGACCCCAATTCAGCTATTCATAATAAAATGGGGACTTCTCAGACCTATACACAAATGTGTCACCATTTCAAAGAAGGGGTGAGTGACTCCACTATAAAATTAGATGCTAAGCAAACTTTAGTGGCTGCTGAAAGAAATGATTGCCATCCATAGTTAGAAAAAACAAATGGGAACCCAGGAGAATGGTTTCTAAATGGTCCATTAAAATATGAAGGATATTAGACAGATATATCCCAAATGGAAATCCTCCTAGGTAGACAATGCTTCCTGCTTGGAAAGAAGCTAGTTTTCCCTTCACAACATCTTTAAGTGGCTACATATGTGCATGGAGTGGATGGAGATGCCTATGAATCCTTAGTAGCACTGAGTATATTTTGGCAAATATAAACTCTATGAAATGGTTGTATCTCAGCTAGTTCCTTGGCTTGCATTCAGCCAATTTATTTGAACCATTAGGTGTGATTGCAGTTGATTGTTCTGGCCTCATTGCTTGGTGCTAAGTGAAGAGATCTGCTTAATTATCCACTTTCTCACATCAATAAAATCACTGAGGAGCCAGAAGTTCTGCCTGGCTGTGTAATGACATTAAGGAGGTAGATGGTATGCCTAGAGGAAGTCCTCTGCATTGTTGCCACATCTTCCCCAAAACTTGTCCTGAACAGAACCCAAGACTGAGGCTTACCTATGAAATACTTATTTCCCATAGAAATTCTTATGTTATTTCCCATAGAAATACTTAGAAAGCAGAGAGAAAATGAGTCATTCTGAAGATGCTGTAAAGGAAAACAAATAAAGCTAACCTCAGTTTTAAGGAAACACTAACATTTCTTTCAGTTGCTTCTGAATATGGAGTTTTTTAAAGGCAAAATCAAGACTCCAGCTTTAATCTGTATTTGTGACTTGACTGTCAGGTAAAAATGGGCCAATTAGTTAGCACACTAAAGTTAGAAGAGAGCCACACTATTAAATGAATGAATTTGTTATTCAGACTAGAGTAAATTGAATGGAGTGATAAATAGTAGTGGGTTCAACAGGTTGAAATGAGTGGCCTCCAAATAATCTTATACTTTATACTGGGTGACATCACTCCTATGCATGCCCCTCAAGCAGGTACGCATTGGGCTAACCATATGCCCATTCTTCAACACTGGTACAAGCAAATATTTGGCCTTGGCAGGAAGTCAGGATGTCTGGTTCACCTTGATGGATGGTGGGAGTGAAAGACTTCCAACTATATCTGTATGGGAAGGCATGGCTGGAAGGGCTGGGGAATATCTAAGGAAAAAGCATCCAGGGAAGTCTCTACCTGCTTGCTGGGGAAGGCGCCAGACCTTGGAAGCATTCCAAGACAAAAAGCCCTCTTCTTTTATCTCTCTGACCTTGGGCACACACCCTGTAGTACAGACTCTGTCTATACGCAGACTCTGTCTATGTGCAGTGGGCAGAACATGTTAACCTTAATAATAAATAATCTTTCTCTGTTTCACAAGAAAATATACTTTAACCTGACTTTTCCCTTGACTCATAAGAATGCTTAATGTTATAATAAAAGCATAATAAAAAGAGCTTGAGACACTCACTCAGGGGCAGTGCACTCGAAGCACTCGCTCCCACCTCAGTCTCTCTGACACTGACTCTTGATGTGGAGTAATTCTTTTTGTGCCTGCAGACTCCACTGTGGAAGGGTCAGAAAATATATGCTGCAGGAAAGGATCTAGCAGTGACTCTGGGAATGGAGAGCAGGGTTATCCTCCACCCAATGGAAAAGCCATGACCAACGGGAACCACAGTGCCCACTGTCCATAAGGAAGGAACTTGGATTAGCAGGACATAGAGCTGAAATTTAGCTTTGGAAGGGGTGAGATTAGGATGGCTTGAATTAAAACTATCACCCCCTCCTATCATATTTTGAACTCTTGATCCCAGCTAGTGGTGCTGTATTCAGAGGCTCTGGAACTTTGAGAGGTGGAACCTAGGAACCTAGGTGGGAATAGGGCATTGGGGGCGAGCCTTTGAATGTCACCCAGCCCTGGTAGTGGTGAGCTCTCTGTTCCTCATTGGCCACAATGTGAACAGGGCCTCACCACATGGCCACCACCTGCTCTGCTGTCAAGCTTCCTGCCTTCTATGGACTGAAACCCCCTGAACCATGAGCCAAAGATTTTTCCTCCCTTAAATTGTTCCACCAAATACTGTATCACAAAACTGACTACATGGAGATGAAATGGTGAGAGAGCTTAGATCCAACTTTCAATCATTCCGAGGATCTTGCTGGAAGAGTGAGAACTGAGATCAGCCCCTGGAAAATGGCATGGGCTCAAGTCAGGTGACAAGTAGTTCTACCTACCCAGTCAGTCAGAGGAAGTTGGAAGCAGTGGGCGTGGTAGCAAGGGTAGGTATAGTGGACTAAACATTGGAACAGGATCCAAGAGTATGTTTCTTCAGGTTTGGAAGGTGGAAACACAGGAGATTTACAGAGAAGAATGACTTGGTAGGTGGCTTGATAACCTTAGAAATATATTTGGGATGAGCAAAGACAAGGAGTTTGGGCTGTTACGTGAGAAATAGTAACAGCGATTCCCAGCCTGGCAGCTATACCATTATTCATTTTCATGCAACACACATTTATTGAATGACTATTATACACATATCCTGTTACTGAACCTGGAGTTCCAAGCACATTCTTCAAAGAAGTCTATAAACAGTTAATTATAGCAATATGACCCTCAAGAGGAAAGTGACTCATGTCCAGCCTAGACCAGAGGCTGGAAAGGAAAAGCTTCTTAGGGAAGATAGTGTGATACAGGCAAAGGGATCAGGAATGCAGACCCAACAGAGAAAGATGGTCTCATTAACTGGGAATACTAGAAGCTCAGCATTGTTGCCCAGATGGTGAGATCTAAATGAATGTGAGGTGTGATTAGAGAGGGAAGATGACTGTGTGCCATTAACTTATTGCCCATAAAGAACTCTAGAACAATAATAATGTCTAACCTTTATTGAGTGCCTATTCTGTGCTAAACACTGGCTAAGCAATGTGTGAATCTTAGCTCATTTCGTTTTCACAACCCTATAAGTGCAACCAGAGTGCTACTTGGAAGCAAGGATGGCTAGATTGTGTCTTATGTATTTTGAACATGTAGTCAGAAAGGACCACTCCCTGAAGAAGGACATCACGTTTGGGAGAGTGGAAGGTCAACTATAAAAAGGAAAACCCTCCAGTAGATGCATCAATAGTTTCTGCAACAATGAGCTTAAACATAAATAAGATTGTGTGCCTGGCACAGAATCAGGGAGTGTTTCATTCTGTTGTATATAGGGTCTCTGTGAGTTGGACCCAACTTGACGGCACTGAACAACAACAAGAACATGAAGTAAGTACCAATATTACCTTTATACTGTGGATGAGAAAGCCAAAGTTTAGAACTGAAGTTTGCACATAAAAGTAGGACTGGGACAAACACAAGTCTGTCTGCATAGAAACTGATACTCTTCTTACCTTCTCTGCATCTGTGCATTGGAGCCACCTGGGAATAAATAGGGTGGAAGAGTGTCTCATCAGGCCTGGAGACTTCAGGCCTGGGGCCGTGGATATGGACAATAGTGGATATTCAACCAGAACATGAAATCATCAGTCTCACTCATTTTCTATCTTCCAATCTTGGCCCATCTATATCAAGAACTCTCCCAAGGTGTGGATTATGCAAATAGATTCTATCAGTTTTCAGTTCTCTTTGTTTAGACAGTTGTATATAGCAATGGTTCTCAAAATGTGGTTTGTAGACCACTGTGCATCCCTAAGACCCTTTCAAGGGTCTGTGAGGTTGATACTATTTTCACAACAATACTAAGGTTTCATTTACTGTTATCACTATGTAGACATTTGTACTGATGGTGTAAAAAAAAAAAAACACTTGCAGTAAAAAAAATATATCATTAAAGAGCTGAGGGCTGGGGTTTAGCTCAGTTGGTTGAGTGCTGCTGTACAGTCTCTGAGGTCTTGAGTTCAATTCCCAGCACTGCAAAAATGGGAAAAGGATGTGGCAATCCACTCCCAAGGCAATCCCAAAATAATCAGCCATTGAAAACCCTATGAGGGTCTCTATGAGTCAAATATGACTTGACAGCACCTAACAACAACAACAACAATAAGCTAGGGATGTAGCTCAGTGATAGAGCACATGCTCAGCATGTATGATACCCTGGATTCAATTCCCAGAATCCCTATCCCAAAGTAAACATTTATTAATTGTATGGTATTAAATATTGACCCTTGAGAACACATTCATGGGACAAAATGGGAACTACCCATAAGCATCCTTATTGTAAGTTGAAGTATGTTGGTTGTCTTGAGTTAAAGTACTCCTGTGGTTGAATTGTGAGCTGAGCTAGATTTTTTTCTTCGTGGCACACTATTTTACTTCAAAGAATGACTATGAGACAAATATGAATTAGATTTGGAGATTTGGCCTATGTCTTTTAAAGAATGATTGAACCAAGCCTTTTTAGGGAAAATAACTAAATATTGTGGGCAACAATAAAACTCCTTCAAGTGCAAACTAGAACTTTGGGAAACTTAAATCTGCTACTGTGAGTACCACAGCTTTCCGATACTTTTTAAATGAAATTGGTAATGACATTAATAAATGTTATGTAAAAGTTATATAAGGAAATGCAGTAAAATTTGGAAGAGCTACCTAATTCATGAACCAACATTTTCCAAATCACCAGTGCACAATATTACAAAATTAAACTGTATAGTCAAAGGGCAAGAGAGACCAATGGATTTTAATTAAATAGGGCAGCAAAGTTAATTGCTAGTGTTTCCAATTCCACCTGGCGACTAATTGTTAAGAAACAACCACTTTCTGAGTTTTAGTATAGTACAAAGAAGAATATTCACTGTTACCTGAAAAGACTTTTATAATTGCCCTGCACTTCCCAAACTGTGAGTCCAAACTTTCTTAACTACTTCTGCTGAAACAACATACTACAAAAGAATGAATGCAGAAGCAGTTATGAGAATCTATATGCCTTCTACTAAACTACACTTCAAAGAGATTTGCAAAATTATAAAAAACAAATAATATTATTCTTTCTGGATATTGTTTATATTTTTATATTTTATATATAGTTACTTTTCCAAAAATATATTACTTATATTAAGATAATGGATTTACTATTATTTTTCAATAAATACTTTAAAATACTTCTTTTAATTTATAATATGATAAATATTGAAAAATATAATCCACACAAACAGTATAAAGGGTCTTAAGATCAAAATATTTGACTAGATCATATATTTCTATTCAGATTCTCCTTGATAAAGTATTTTTCACCTACTGGTTGCATCAAATGAGATTGGATGTGTTCAGGGTGGTGTGGCCATAGACTATTGGTTGCATTAGATGTAAGCCATGTTTAGTATTCACATGCTTTGTCTTGAGAATTCAGAGTACACACAAATTAATTTCTAAACCATAGAGATGCTTGAGCTTCTATCCAAAGTTCTGGTGATATTCAGGAATTTTCAGAGAAACTCACTGATCAGCAACAGAACTGTCAAAGCCAGCACACCCACCTTTCTACCACCAAGAGGAAAACCTGTGTAAGAGTGAATGTCACTTCTACACCCTTTGATTTCAAGTCAGCAAGCAAATGTGTATACTTACTGTGTTTCTGACTGAAATTACTTCCTGCCTTTGAGAAAGACCCGATCAATCACCACTTTTCCTTCAATGCAAAGTAAAGGGATCTCACTGAAACTTGAATGATCCATCACTTAAACTTCATTTCTGCTATCTTAGTCTTGAAAACAGAGGTACATTTGCCATTCAGAAGCTTTTCTAGTTATTATGTACTGTGAAACACATACAAGCTACAAAGTGAAAAATGCCATCACCAATTTTTTTCCTGGGCTGGGATTTAGCTCAGTTGGTAGAGCGCCCCTTTGCAGTCTCTGAGGTCCCGAGTTTAATTCCCAGCACCACAAAAATGGGAGAAGGACATGGCAACCCACTCCCAAGGCAATCCCGAAACAATCTGCCATTGAAAACCCTATGAGGGTTGCCATGAGTCGGACACAACTCGACGGCACACAACAACAACAACAATTTTTTTCCACAAAATTGACTTGTTTTCATATAACTGTCTATTTTAGTTCAGAAGCAGTTTTGTCTAAAGGCTAAGGAAATTGCAAGAAGACAGTGATGGTATGTTGAGTTTTTAGGGGGAAATGACCTTTTTAAGACTCCTTTCCCCACCCTCTTGATTTTTTAAGGGGGATTTTCACTTTGTAGCCCAGGTTGGCTTGGAATTTTCTCTGTCGACCAGACTGGCATCACACTTGCATCAATCCTCTTGCCTCAGCCTCCTGAGTGCTGGAACTATAAGTGTGCCCCACCATGCCTGGCTAACACCCTCCTAGATAGTTTTCTCTTTTGTTTTCCTTATGCTGGATCAGCTTCCGGTAGCATGAAAACTTGCTATACACAGCAAAATCCTTCAACCGGCAGTGTCAGCACCAATCGGAATTTATTAGTAAGACAGGCTCTCTGGTCTCACCTTAAGCCCACCAATTCAGAATCTGAATTTAAAAAAATCTCAGTTGATCTATAAACACATAAAATTTTCACAGGCATGTTATGAGGGATGCAAGTAATGTTTTTTTCCATACTTTTTTTTTAGTGTTTTCTTCTGATTAGTGCTCAATTCTTCTTTTAGTACATTTTAAAGAAATATAGGAAACATGCACAGACTTATTCTCATACCGTTAAAGTATTTACTCTTTCCAAATATTCTGAAATAAAACAAAAGTGCTAAACCTGGCACTGTTGTTGCACACTCCTGTAATACCAATGACTCAGGAGGTTGAGGCAGGAGGATCACAAGTTTGAGACCAGAGGCTGCCTCTGGCATTTAGCAAGACCCTGTCTCAAAATAAAAGCATATAAAAGGGGCTGGGGGTGCAGCTCAATAGTGGAACCCTCTCTTAGCATGTGCAAGGCCCCGGGTTCAACTCATCAGTACAGATAATTAAAATACAATACAGTAAAAGTACATACTTTCTATCTTCTAAAATATAATAAGATTGAAAAGTCAAACTCAGGAAACATAGATCAAAACCTAAATGTAATACTAATTTTTAAAAACCTACATGCAGGAAAACAGTAATTGATGAAGAGAATCAAATATTTGTTTTAAAACTATGTTTTACATTAACCTTTCTTAAGGAAAAACTTAAAACTAGTGGCTCTTCCATCTAGCCCTTAATCTGCTTGATACCACATTATTATTGGAAAATGATCTGATTTGCAAGATAACCTGGTGTTATTTGTACTTGCCTGCCAGATACCAGTGGGAAGCCCTTGACTTATTCATTCACCTTCCAAATTTTGAAGTGTAGTGAACTTACTTTGTTAAGGAAAATAAAATCCATTACCCCACTTTTTTTTTTAATACCTCTCAAAGTTGGCCTGTTTGGATGGTCAGATGTGTGGTAGCCTGCTTTAGGTCAGTTGATAGCATGGCCAATCTTCTCTGAAATAAGGAAAGATCACTTTACAAAACTAGACCATGTTTCTCAACAGCCAGTTATCTTTGCTTCAAAGCCAGTGATAAAGAAATTCTACAAAGTATAAGGAAAAGTATAACATGATGATACAATGCCATCTTTTCATATTCTGTATATATTTTAATGCATTTCTCATTTGGATTGGTTCATCCCTCAGTCAAAGATCATTAGGTTTCAATATATGTAACTCAATGCCTTATGTACTCATGGATTATAATAAATACTTAACAGCAGTTTATACAATATAAGGCATATATATCACACTTTTCTATTTCTAAAACATTACATTAATTAAAGGTCATAGCCATATCATCACGTATTTCATGAATTTAGATAAGGATTATTCTCTCTTTTATTTGGCCTGCTATCAATTTTAATGTATTCTAATGAGATAAATGTTTAAGAATATGTGCTTCCAGGACTCTGATAAAAATGACTGTTAAAATGTAAATACATTCCATACTTCCTACTTATTTCGTTAGTCATTACTGGAAGAGAAAATGTGAATTATTTATTGGTAAAAAGTTTGAATTAATGCACTGATGATTTAAATCACATTTAAAGGGTATCCTAAGAGTGTGAAGCTTTGGGAGAAAAAAATGTTATTTGTTAATAATAGTGACTCCTTGAAAGATGGAGAAAATAATTTCACCTCCTCCAGAAAAAGTCAGCACGTAATTTTCTAACTTACTTGATCATGGTGTGACTCCATGGCGTTTTTTTTTTTTTTTTTTTTTTTTTTTTTTCTTTTTTTTTTTTGTGTGTGTGTGTATGGTACTGGGGGTTGAATCCAGGGCCTCGCGCTTGCATGCTTTGCAAGTGCTGGACCGCTGAGCTGCTGCCTCCAGCCCACTTTTTTACTTTTTGAGACAGGGTCTCACTAAATTACACAGACTGCCTCTGGTCTCAAACTTGCCATCCTCCTGCCTCTGCCTCCAAAGCCACTGGGATTACAGGTGTGTGCCACGGCGCCCGGCTCTCCAAGGAGTTTTTGTAGAACATAACTATTGTGAATAAAAATAAATGACTGTGCTTGAATTAAGAGGGAAATAAAGATCTAATTAAAAATAAATGAAAATACATATAAATAAGATTAATTTAATAATCCTAACTGATGGGAGGAAGGAAATATAAAAGGATATGGGGTCCAAAATATAGGAGATAGAATACCTTTTCCTATTAGACTCGGGGGAAGAAATAAGGAAGTAATAAAGAGAAGAAATTTTGAGGGGAAAGAGGGAAATGGCAGAGTTGAAGAAGGCTAGATTGAAAGAGTTGCAGCCATGTACTGAAGGTGATGCGAAGGTTAGGAGGGGACTCAGGAAGAATGATAGCATTTTAGAATAGCTACTGAGGGAAGCTGAGGTTGAAAAAGGAAATGGTACTTACAGTGGAAGGACAGGTAACACAAATTTAGTTTATGGCTATTTTTTCATCAAGTTATTGTAGAAAAAGGAGGTTTATAAGCAGATTTCAAGGGAACTATTGTGCAGCTTGTTTAAAAGAGACAGAAGACTCACAAAATAATGTTTTCCCCAAGCCCTTAGCCCTGAATCAAAATTGGATGCATGGTGGAAGAACTATCATTTTCTGGCAGCATGTGTATGTTCTTGATACTAAATGAAATTGTTTATGTGATTTTTTAAGGTGCCAGTCTTATCTATTATGTTGTATTATGTTACATTGTATTTTTGACATCTTCCATTTAGCAGTGATTAGTAATAATTTATTGAGCACCTACTAGATGATAGGAGCAAGAAATTCATAGTAAATGCACCATCATCTCAGCCATCAAGAGTTGCTTTACTGGTAGAACATACAGTTGTTATCAGAGCAGCGAGTGCTGCAAGGGGATAAATCTAGGTGGTGGAGGACCCCTTAGGGGGACCTGGATCCAGTCCTGGGGGCTGCATATGACATGAGACAACTTGGCTAGAAACAGCTGGTCTGGGGAGTGGAGGTTCTAGGTTGTGCAAAGGCCCAAAGTTACAAACTCCATAAAATTGCTTGCCAAAATCGGTGTCAAAATGTCTACTTTATTCTGTTGTGTTACCTTTTTAAGACCAATGGTTGGCATATTTACTCTTATTATATTCATTCTGTGTAAAGTTTTATGGAACAATTAATGCTAATATTCCTATAAATCACACTTGTTATTTATTCTTTTAATCTATAACATTTCCCTCATTTTTTAGAGTACTTGAGGGCTGAACCCAGGGATTCACACCTGCTAGATAAGTGCTCTACCACTGATCTGTACCCCCAGTCCCTTTCTTATTTTATTTTGAGACAGGGTCTTACTAAGTTGTGCAGGCTGCCTCTGGCTTTGAACTTGTGATTCTCCTCCCAAGTCATTGGGATTAAAGGCATCTGCTATAGTGCCTGGCACTAATTTTTATTATAATTGTTTAAATTTTCAATAGTCATAAAACATAATAAACTATAAACTTATGAATATGTTATACAGAAATAAAAAGGCATTTATCTATTATTAAGCTATTTTAGAAACATCACAAAGATGACTTAAAAATATACTTTGTCATATGGAAAGGTTTGGGTGAGTTTTTTATTTAACATCTTTTCTAACTAGCTTTTCTAAACTGTGTTTTGATAATCCTTGAGCATCATATGCAGAATCTAGATGCTGTTTGTGGGGAAGAAGGTGACTAGCTGGAAGGGTGAGGGGGCCTTGAGTGGGTGACAGCAGGTGAACATGAGCAATGTATAATGATATGCACATATGGAAATGTCAAAATGAAAGCCATTGATTTGTACATTAACAAAAAATCTAGTAAATAAATAATCATTGGGCATTTTTTTAATAAGCCAGTATTTATCTCCTGAGTAAGGTTATAAGAGAACTGTCAAATAATAAGCCTTAAAATTAAGAATTCTGGCAAAGTTTGACATTATAAACATATATATTTTTTGAGGAATAGAGCATTTCTATAAATATTCACTCTGGGTGAATGGTCTGTTGGGAAGTGGTATATATTTGAACTCAAATAAATTTTACGTTGGTTTATCTTTTTTTGGTTTATGGGATTGAAGTATAAGTAGTTTCAGATGTGTTAGGAGTTATTTTTATTCTTCAACTGGCTTTTATTAAAACACTGTCTATAGAATACTTATTTGCAGCTACAGTCTTTTTTGGGTTTAAGCCAGTTAAATTGCCTAAATGTATTTTTTTTTTCACACACAGGCACATTGATTGAAAGCAGTTTTGAGACTCTTTAGAGAAATGCCCTTGAGCTATATAGTCATTATATTGCATATTAAATTAGCCATTTACTCTGACCTATAGACTGGAAGCATGTTACTGTGAAAACATGGAGAACAGTATTTTAAATATATGGTCAAATTATACTTGCCACTTATTGGAGCTGGCTAGGTGATCTTGCATAATATTAAATGTCTTTGAAAACTTATTGGCTTGAGGAATACCAATGTGCGTGTGTGTGTGTGTGTGTGTGTGTGTGTGTGTGTGTGCGCGTTACAGATAAACCCTTTCAATTTTTAGAATGTCTGCATAAGAGTGTTGTATTTCATAAGAAATATTTACACTAGTATATTTCCATCATGATCTTGTGGTTTCAATTTTATAATGACATAGTATACAGACACAAATGGGCATTTGGGATAATATTTCTTGAAGTCATTTGATTGATATATTTGAACTGAAACACTGTATCCTGTGTGTTATTGGAAGTGGATACAGAGTGCTTGCATCTTTGGTAGAGGCCTTTGGCTACTTAATTTTATGGGGTGAATGGGATGTACCATTAGCGAAAAAAATGAAATTATTTAAAAAATGGTTTCAGCGGAGGAGAGAGAAAAATTAGTAAGTTATTAACTTGACATTTTAGATGTGAATTATTAAGTGACTGAATATGGATACTGTATGCCATAGAATTAAAGACAAGGAAAAATTATATTTGCTTTAGACCAAATGTAGCAGAAAATGAGTGTCAGGAATATTCGCCAAGGCTTACCTGCAGCAATGATTTCTAACCTTTTCTCTTCTGTGATGTACACAATATTCTCATGTGATAGTTTTTCATGGAAATACCTAGAGTTGAAGACATTCTCTGTATTGTTTCATACATCATAGGAGATAATTGCTACAACTATTAACATTATACTGGTATTGTGGCAAATTGTGGATTGTTATTCAGGACAAGCTGCGATTATATACAGGTCTCACATAGCCAAAGCAAGTGAGTAAGCACAATATCAAGGGTATGCTTGAAGTCACTCTGTATCATATATAAAAAGTGCAAGTAATTAAAAAATGCTGATCTCCTGTTAGCAGTACTAAAACATGCCTTATATATGGGCGTTGCACACTAGTCTGTTCTGGTAACAATTGTTGGCCTAGAAAATCCTGGCTGTGGAGAACATGGGAGCATTATGAGTTATCAAGATTTTGTTAGTATTGGCGGGAAGTGGCATTACAAGAGCTGAGTTAATTTTAATATACAGATTTTATTGGATTGAGCTGTTCACTAAGCAGCACTATTGATTATGTTTCTGAGATAAATGCTTTGATGGAATTTTTAAATCAATACATCTATTTACATTAGGACTTTAAATCATTTGTTATTTTTAATGGAGGTGATGGTAACCCATCTGGGAATATAATTTGATGAATTATGAATAAGAATAATGATTGACTTTAATTTACTTCATTCAGGGTTTACCAGGATCTCTGGTTGACTACCATTTAACAAGATTTTTAAAGAATTAGCACTTGGGCATATTTGAATAAATATTATATGACAGGACTTGTGCTTAGATGGGGTGTATGCCTCAGCTAGAAATCGGAGAGGGATGGTTTTTCTTGGTCAGTTGAAGTGCTGTTTAAAAGTTTCAAAGATGTAGTTATTGGCACTAACACCAACTACAAGATCTGCAAAATGGAAAAGAAGGAGAAAAGATGAATAGCAGAGAAATAGGAAATTCAGCAACAACAACAACACAACAAAAGAGCACACCATTTAAAATGGAAGAATGCCACTTTTCTGAAGAACAAGAGAATAACTAAATTAAATATTTTCTTTTAATATGAATTAAAAATTTCTAGAATTAGGGAACAGCAAACAAAGGTAAAGATACATGGAGAACTAATGTAAGCTCCGTTTCTTTTTTCCTTATAAAGCAAAAAGATGACTTTCTAGTGGGGCACTAAGAAAGACAAGGAGAACCCAGGGCAGATAAAATGCTTAGTGCTGTGTAGTTTAATGCACAGTGTGGAGACAGGTGGTCCTGGCTTGATTCCTTAAGCAGTGAAATGGTAGAGTCATTTTGATAGCATTTGCCTCAAGTAGTTCTTCAAATGATAGCACGAATTCACCTTCAGTTCCAATAATGGAATCCATTTAATGGCTGAAACAGGATTTTGGTGGCAGACTTCTGGGTCCACTGGTGACAATGTAGATAAGCTGTATTGGCTCTACCTAAACATTCTATCTATCCATTAGTTATTTAGTTCCTACTATTGTCAGCAGTGGTCTAAGTGCTAGGGAGTACAATTTTAAAAAATCAATTATTTTTCAGTCTATTCCACTTTAGAAAAAAATCATACACACCTGTGTATTAATATATATTGTTGTATAGCTTACTCCTTGTGACTGATTGTGCAGACACTGCACATCAAACCCTCATGTACTCCTACAAATTGCCTAATACCAATATAATTAAGTAGAATCATGTCACTAGTTATGGTCAAAGTATTGGAAGAAGTAAAATTGATATAGGTCACCTCCAGATGAAAGCATTTTAGTAATACGTGTATAGCTTTCCAGTTCTCCTCCCTACTGATATGACCCAGCAGCTATGTTCTAGATGGCAGAGTTATAACAAGGAATTAGACTTCTCTTTGAAGGGAGACACCTAGAAGAGTCTTTAGACTTATGGCTGACTTGCCATGTGTTAATCCACTGAGAGGTCATGGTGGTTGATCTTGCAGCATAACCTAGCCTATGACAACTAAGAGACCGCCAATATCTGATATTACCTTGCTACTGCCACCAGATATCCTGAGATGAAATGCCCAGTACATTAACAGTGGTCTAGGAAAAGTTAGGGGACTAACTTTCTCCCTCAATTCTTCAATTCCTTAGCTTATAAACCAGAATTTCCTTCTTTTGAAAGGCTAATAGTCCAGGGTGTGTGTGTGTGTGTGTGTGTGTGTGTGTGTGTGTGTGTGTGTATGTGTGTGTGCATCCCACTTTCCTTGTTCTTTACCTTGTTGCTCAGGCTCATTCCTTTTAGTGCCTTCCCACCAAAAAATCTTTTCCTCCTGGTGTTCTATGATTGGTCAGAATGCTGGAGAGCACACCTTTCTCTGAGAGTACTTTGCAAACCACAACTCAGATTTGAGTTGTGGCCTAAGATTGGGCAATGGGGACTTTTGTTGTTGTTGTTGTTGGGTGCTGCGGAGTTGGGTCCAATTCATAGCAACCCTATGTGCAATAGAATGGAACATTCCCCAACACTCTGCCGTGCCAAGCCCTATGCCAGTGTTTCTCTGCTGTTCATAGGGTTCTCAAAGGCTGATTGTTTCAGGATTGTTTCTGTCAGGTCTTTCTCCCATTTGTGGGGGCATCCTGGGGATTGAACCCAGGCAAGGAGTGCAGAGCAGCTCTCTACCAAATGAGCTAAATCCCAGCCTCAAAGGGGACTTTACATAAACTCATCTCTCTTCTATTCAAAAGGGGAAAGTAAGGTGCTGCCTGGTCCAGATATTTCATGTATTAATTTTTTTCATAATTCTCTCTGTGATACATTTTTAAGAGACCATCCATTTTAAAAAGAAAAAAAGCAAGCAGGCCAGAATTTGAGTTTATATTTAGGGTCAGTGAATTTCTGAAACTCTTTTCTGCAAGTATTTTTTAATCACAGTTTGTTGGATCATATTCATTTCTTATTTTTATTGATTTTTTTATTATTTGTTTATTTTTTGAGTGTGTGTGTATGTGGTACTAGGGGGATGAACCCAGGGCCTTACACCTACTTTGCAAGCACTTTTCCACTGAGCTGCATCTCTGGCCCCTCTTTTATTTTATTTTATTTTATTTTTTTAATCTTGAAACAGGATCTCACTAGATTACACAGGCTGCTTGTGACCTCGAACTTGTGATCTTCCTGCCTCCACCTTCCGAGTTGCTGGGATTACAGGCATGCACTACCACGCCTGTTATATAGGCATTTGTAAAACAGCTCTTAGGTGCCTATGAAGAATTATAGAATTAGAGAGATTTCATCTTTGTGGTAAGTGAAAGTAATTAAGGACACAAAACTGTGCAGCAGTTTTGTGTCAGTAATAATAAAAATTAGATGTGATGTCTAGCAACTGAATTTTGATATTTGTAAAACTGACGAAGATTTTTGCTGGTGTGCTGTATTACTGGAATTATAGAATTGGTGAGGTACACAGAGTGGGTATTCTCATTAATTCTTGCTCCACAGGTGAGGAAAACATGCTTTGTGACTGGCCTTGTGAGGGGATGGAGGAGAACACAAAGAAAGAGGCCTGAGTAATGTTCTCAGAGATGACTGAAAATTTATACACAAGACCTGGAAACTTCAAATGTAGAAAGTACAAGTGTCACAGCCGATGGTGGGATCGAGATGAGTTCTACTAATCCGGCCCAATAACCACCCCTCCAACTTCCACTCTGCCCTCCCTTTTCTGGAATATGTTTAGCTATACTTCTGATACGTTCAATAAATATTTACAATACTTTAATCCACTCACCTGGAAAAGTTCTTTCCCCCCATGCCAACATGACCCTCATGGATTCTCACAGTAAATTCCAAAGGAGGAACTACCGCTTCAGCTGACCTAATCAGCATTCTAACTGGGAGTAAAAATTCACATTACTGTGTACATGCTATCTGTGCATCATTATGTAAGATACTGGGAGTGAGTAGAACATGAAAGTGCAATAAAATATGTTCCTCCATGAGCTTGCAATCCAGGAAAATAGCTTCTAGGAGTACAAATTGTGTGCAAACTCAGTTTTTCTTTTCTTAAACAATGTAGAATCTTCACCATTCAAAGACAAGGTAACCAGGAGAGGAAAAAAAAAAAAAAAAGATGTATTCATTTATTTAATCGTAGTGAGCAGGCAACATCCCAGACCCTAGGGAGAGAAGAAGATGGAGACCACCTTATCCTGGGTCTTAACTCAAATGGAGGCGACAATTTTTTAAAAAGTAGACATAAAAATAAATGAGATGGTCCAAATTGTAACTGCGATGAGACCAAAAAAAAAAAAAAAAAAAAAAAAAAAAAAAAAAAAAAAAAAAAAAAAAAAAAAAAAAAAAAAAAAAAAAAAAAAAAAAAAAAAAAAAAGCCCATGAAACTCAGAAGTGGAAAAACATTAGTAGAATAGCAGCAAGACACTCATGAAAGCACCTAGATGTTTCTTTAAACAGAGACGTGGGCTTCTGAAAAGTCAGCTTTATGGAGAGAGAGGAATGGTGTTCTAAATGGAGGCAATGGCACATTCGAGAATGCTTAACCCAAGCTGGCAAAAGTAAAATAAGGGGCTGCTTGGCTTATGCAAGCGCGAAGTCCAGAGGCTGATCTCATTTCCGGCATGGCTCGGGTAAAAACCTTAAATGCCCTGGGTGGGGATTTGGTCTAGTTGTTCCCTCACAGCGCTGCTTCTCTGGGCATCTGTTTCCTGGTCCTCTGACACGTCCTCACCTCTCAATGCCAAGACGGAGCTCCCCTGCAGTTGTGGGAATGGGTAGGGCTGATTTCCTTCCATTCCCGAGCACCCAGGTGGGAGGATTTTACCTGAGAGGAACTGGATTCTGGGTTGGTAAAAACAAGAGCCCCGCACACGTCAAAAGCCTGGAAACTTGAAAGAGCTCAGAACAGACTGGCAGGCGGAGGGAGACCAGCCGCCAATGTCGCCAATGTCTTGGGGGCCTGGCAGAGAGTGGAGAAGGTGAGCGTCTTCCAGGTGTTAGGAGGGAGCAGCGCAGAGTGCAGTCCAAGAGCTCCATCTTTAAGTGGAGTGGTATAATTTAACCCATCTAGTTTCATAGTTTCTAAGATTTTTTCCAAACATTTAATATTACTGTTTACTTGGAAATCATTTCAGGTTTGTGAAAAAATCCCGAGAATAGTCCCTAAGACACTCGTGTATTTTACCCACATTCACCTAATGTGAACATTTTGTCTCACTTGTTTTATTATTTGCCTACCCTATTGGTGTCTCTCTTTGACTCTCTGTCTATATATACATGAACAAACATACACACCAACACACACACACACACACACACACACACACACACACACACACACACACACACACTCTGCCTGCAGCCATCCCACTGTGGTGTCCTATCTCAGAAGCTAAGCAAGGTAAGACCTGGTTAGTACTTGGATGGGAGACCGCCTGGGAACACCAGGTGCTGTAGACTTGGGAGAAGGGCCTGGCAGCCCCCTCCCAAAAAACAATCAGCCATTGAAAACTGTATGAATAGCAGAGAAGCACTGACAATAATGTTTCACCTGTTGTACATAGGGTGGCTATGAGTGGGACACAGACTCCACGGCACTTAACAACAACATATTATTATTATTATTATTATTCTTGAGTCACTTTAAGTTGCACACATCACGATACTCTACCCCTAAAAACTTTTGTTGTTGTTGTTAGATGCTTTCAAGTCCTACTTATAGCAACCCTATGTACAATAGAACAAAGCGTTACTGAAACTGTGCCATGCATGTGATCTTTTTATGCTGAGCCCATTGTTGTAACCACTGTGTTTCTTCTCATTTTGAGTTGTGTCACATCAATAAATGGAGGTCCCAGAGCTTTATTCCATTCCTGTTGTTAAGGTTGACTTTAATTTGAGGAGGCAATTCTTCCCCATGGTTTCTTGAATGTCTTCCAGCCTGGGAGCTCATTTTCTGGCACTATATTTGACAGTGCCTGCAGCTGTAGCCCTGTGGCATCCGATCCCGTCAGATCTCGGAAGCTAAGCAGGGTCGGGCCTGGTTAGTACCTGGATGGGAAACCACCTGGGAACACCAGAAGCTGTAGGCTTGGGAGAAGGACCTGGCAACCCCCTCCCAAAAATCAATCTGCCATTGAAAACCCTATGAACAGCAGAGAAGCACTGACAATCGTGTTTCCCCTGTTGTACAGAGGGTTGCTATGAGTCGGATAACGACTCGACGTCACCTAACAACAACAACAACAACATATTTAACAGTGGTCCTCTGCTATTCATAGGGTTTTCAATGGCTAATTGTTTTGGGAGAGAGATGCCAGGTCCTTCTCCCTAGTCTGTCTTAGTTTGGAAGTTTGGAAGCTTGGTTTGGAAGCTGAAACCTGTCCACCATGGGTGGCCCTGCTGGTATCTGAGATGCTGGTGGTGTAGCTTTCACCATCATAGCAACATTCAAGCCCCCACAGCACAACAAACTGACAGACATGTGGGGTCCTAAAAACTTTAGTGTGTACTTAATAAAAATATTCTTTTATAAATCCCCCGCACAATTAGCAATCTCAGTAAATTTAATATTAATACAATACACTAGTGGAATCTAACATCTGTTATTTCAATTTTGTCAGTTGACCCAAAACTTCATCTACAGATTTTTCCCCCTGCTATAAAGAGTGCAGTATATATTACAATCACATTTGATCATCATGTTTCTTTAGTCTTTAAAAATATGTGACATTTGCATAGCTTTACTTTATCTTTTGGGGCTGGGATTTAGCTCAGTTGGCAGAGCGCTGCACTGCAGTCTCTGAGGTCCTGAGTTCAATTCCCAGCACCACAAAAATGGGAGAAGGACCTGGCAATCCACTCCCAAGGCAATCTACTCCCAAGGCAATCCCAAAACAGTCAGCCATTGAAAACCCTATGAGGGTCGATATGAGTCAGATACCAACTCGACTGCACCTCACAACAACAAACTTTGTCTTTTATGACATTGACATTTTTTGAGGAATATATGACCCCTTTTATGAAACCAATATGTTTCTCATTTTAGGTTCCTCTTGATGATTCCTTGATTGAGATACATGTGTTAGAGTAGAACAGGACAGGATTGATATAACAGAATGACTTTCTCAGGCTATCACATTTGGAGGCACATTGTGTCCATGCGCTCTTCATGAGTAATGCTAATTTTGCTTCCCTTATCAAAGTATGGTCCAATTTCTCCACTTCCTTTTTCTTGGTTGTTGTTGTTAGGTGCTATAGAGTCAATATCTGACTCATAGCGACCCTCTGTACGACAGGGGAAACACTATTGTCAGTGCTTCTCTGTTGTTCATAGGGTTTTCAATGGCAGATTGATTTTTGGGAGTGGGTTGCCTGGTCCTTCTCCCAAGCCTACAGCCTCTGGTGTTCCCAGGTGGTCTCCCATCCAGGTACTAACCAGGCCCGACCTTGCTTAGCTTCTGAGATCTGATGGGATTGGATGCCACAGGGCTTTTCTTGGTATTGTTATTATTTTGAAACTAATAAGTGATCTATGAGAAGTTACCTAAGACCATGCAAATATTCTGTTTCTCATCAAGAATTTCTCCTGGATTTAGCATCCATTGATAATTTATTTGAATGAATCTTTATTACAATTGGGGCAAAACAAGGGTGACCAATGGTGTACTCTCTTCTGCATTTACCAGTCAGCTTCAATTATAAGCAAGAATCCTCCCTTCTCTTCTATGCCTTTATTCCTTTTTCATTATTGGTATGGACCCACACACTCGTGTGTTTTCTAATATTATAATTGCTTACTTTTCCTACTTGTTTTAGTACATTTTTACTTTCTGGCATAAGATGTTTCCCACCCATTTGGTACCTCCTTGACCTAGCCTTGGAATCAGCTGTTTCTCTGAAGATCCTAGTGTTAGTGGGGTGTGGGATTAAAGACCAGTCTCTAAGTGCTAAGTATATACATTGCTGTTTGCACCACTTTGGGTAAAAACTGGGAAACATATGGATGATTTATGCATGTGTAAATATGGATACAGATATATGCACGCATACATGCATATTCATCCATCCACACATTTACATGCATAAACACCTGTGTTTTCTATCGATATTTTATATCATGAATCTACACACCTCCAACTGTAATCCCCATTACCCCATAAGCTTGTTCATCGTCATCCTGTCTAAAGTTTGTGCTTGGCTCCCAGCAACATCAACATATCTACTCATTTGTGCGAACTTATAATACATCTGAAACAGTTTTAGAATTGCTTCTTCTTATCACTAAACAGACCTAAATGTATTAGAAAGAGTTCAGTGTTTGTTTGTTGTTCTCTTTTTTCTCCCCTGCTCTGACCAAGCCTGAGGGGATATAATAAAATATTGTGTTCACAAATGACTTACATTAGTTCCTTCTCTCCTTTCCTTCTTCCATGTGGTCATATTATCCTTCTGAACTAGAAGTGGGTTCATTTGTTAACTTTCAGTTTTTCCTTTGTCCCATTTTTGTTGACTTAAGTTTGTTTTTGCATATGTGAATATTAACATCTTTCTGAAATAAAAATTACATGAAAAGGTAGACTTCCAAGAGTGTTTTTCCCTCCTATGTACTTCCTACCCTATTCATTATGCTCTCAATTCCTGCCTTCCTTGTTTTTCCTGAATTTTTTTGTGTAAGAAAAAGAGCTTTTATGTTAGGTGCTCTTGAGTCAGTATCTGACTCATAGAGACCCTATGTACAACAGATGAAACATTATTGTCCTGCTTCTCTGCTATTCATAGGGTTCTCAATGGCTGATTGTTTTTTGCCAGTGGGTTGCTGGGTCCTTCTCCCAAGCCTACAGCACCTGGTGTTCCCAGGTGGTCTTCCATCCAGGTATGGACAAAGTCCAACCCTGCTTAGCTTCTGAGCTCTAACGGGATCGGACGCCACAGTGGTACAGCTACAGGAAATTAAATATGTAGTTTTATTAAACATTTTTTATTTTAAAATATTTTTATTAAATATTGAAAAATGTCTCTCTCTAGAAGATATAATATTCCCTCCAGCCATGCATTCTAACGCCTGTTACAACAGAATGTATTGTTGTTTGCCACACTTTCTGTCATTTCTTCTTTGGGTAAAGCTCATGTTTTGCTAGACCCTTCAGGAACATCATGTGAGTACCTCTGAAATAATTCCCTGAGTTTTTGCACACTCAAGGGCATTTATTTACGGCATTCCTTACTGAAGGACAGTTCTGATGGATGTAATATTACTGATTTATACATCTGAAGTTTTTTGAAAATGTTTATCTGCTGCTTCCTTGCTTTGTGTGTTATTTTTGAAAAGTGTATGCCAGTCTATTTTCTTTATAATGAAGGTCTTTGAGCAATGAATTGTCTCAGTTTTTTATTTGGGAGCATCTTTATTCTACCATTATTATTATTATTGTTATTGTTATTTGCAGTACTCAGGGTTTGAACCTAGGGCCTGGTGCATATTTTCCAAGGACTCAACCACTGAGCCATACCTCCACACCTTTTTATTTTTCATCTTGAGACAAGGGCTTACTAAGTTATGCAGGCTGCCTCTGGCTTTGAACTTGTGATCCTCCTGCCTCCACCTCCTGAGTCTCTGGGATTGCAGATGTGTACCAGTGGCCAGCCTATTTACTCTACCATTATTTTTGAAAGAAAATTTTGCTAGGTTCAAGATTCTTGGTTGCAAATTTATTTCAGTATTTTGGATATCCCATCCCATGGACTGTAGCTTCATCTTTTCTGATGAGAAATCAGCTTTTAATTTTATTGGGTTCCCTTATAGAGGACAAGTCATTTTTCTCTTGATACTTTTAAGAGTTACCCTTTGGATTTTTCTTTCCAAAAATATGTGTTGGGTTGAGGCTATCCTAGTGTTTATACTATTAGGGGTTCATTTACTCATTTGTTCATTTATTTTAGAGTTTTATTTACTTATTTATTTCATCTTTATTATTTGATTCTTTTCTTCCTTTTTCTTAAATTTTACTTGAATCCAATCTTGAGTACCTTGTGATTTAGTCTTATTTCCAAATGACTTTGCCTTTTTCCCTTGTATTTCCTTCCTGAATTCAACCAATTGTTATTTCACCCCCACCCCCAATTTCTATTTTCAGTTTTGTGTTTGTGATTCAATATGTTTTTCATATTTATAAATGTTGGTGTGATAATATGCAGTTTGGGGTGTTCTTCAGCTTTGTGGTTGATTTTAGAGGGAGAATTTTATCAACTGTGAAAGCTAAACTCCCATTTTTTGGAGGTTTGTAGTCATTTTGTGTGGATGAGGTCTACTATTTTTATTCCTATTCATTTTGTGGTCAGTGATCCTACTTTGATAATTCTCTGTTCGAACAGTTCTGTCCTTTCCTGGAGTGCTTTTATGGATGTGTCAGGAAGATGAAATGTTGCTATGTTTTGCTCCTTTTATTTAATGTAGTAAATTTATTTAAATCTATTTGATTTGTTATTTATTTAGTGATTTTATTTAATCAATGACAATTTTTAATTTTCCTTGTTTTACTCCTTTTCCCCCTTCGTGTCTATGTTTCCAAGGATCATATCTCCTTCTCTGTACAACTAGTTCTTTCTGAGTAATGCTTCTGTGCTAACTTCCTCAGACCCCTTCCCTTTGACTGGTATAGGTAATTACCAATTTCCAACCTGTGGTCAGTAATACTGTTGGGGATGATTTCCTTTGTACCATGTTAAGTTCTCTGTTTCTCCTTGATCTTCTCAAGGTGTTTCATAAGCCTCTCTCCTTTCTTCACTGTTAGGCTTGCAGGATGGGTAGGAAGCAATGGCTCAGTGGGAGTTGGGCTTATTTCTTTGCTTAGAGCTATTTTCAGTATTGTGATAGTCTCTCTCATAACATGGCTAAAGGACTGGATTATGTAGGATTTTATTTTTTCTCCTTGTTGGTTTTATGATTCCACCCTCCCCCAGGGGATTGAGGATGAATGGGTTGATTTAAAATTAGGTACCCACAATGAGCCAGTTCTTTAAATTTGAACTTCTCTGAAATGTCAGATGTATCTTACAATCTATACAATAAGAAAACATTGTGTCATATTCCAAAAGGTGTGGTCTTATGTACACAAATGTAAAAAGCAAAGACCTCAGAGATTTGATAAAACATGCTATGTCTTTAAAAGATTGCTGCTCTGGGGATAGTGGGTTGTCTGTGGCAATGGTGTAATTAGCACTGTAGTTAGGAACCTTCTGTAGCAGTCTGGGGAGATAAGATCGTGGTTGATTCCAGGGAGAGAACAGAGGTAGAAGAGGACAGAGACAAGACTGTTGGGGACGGATTGTAGGACTCAACAGGAAGTGAGGGAAAGAAGTGTAACCAATGAGTACTGGTTTTTTGGATTTGAGAAATTGGCTTCATTTGCTGACCTGAGATTACATTTGGGAAGACCAGCAAAGGAAAAGGTTTGGAGAGAGCAAATCAGTTGCTTTGCTTTGGATAGCTGAAGTTTGAGCTCTCTGTGAAACTTTCAGATGGAGTTGCCAAGGCAGCTGGTGCTCAGCAGAGCTAAGGTCTTCAATGTGATCCTTGTCCCTCCACTTTGAAGACCCAGCAGAGCTAAGGTCTTTAATGTGATCCTCCTGCCTCCAGGGCCATTGGGAAGGATAGAATTGTCCAGACTAAGATGAGTCTAGTGAGAGATTAGGGCAGGACAGAATCTCCAGGTGTGGTGATGCAGACCATTGGGGAAGAGGTTGGGACCCAGCAAGTGGACTGAGAGGGGCTCCAGGGAGAAAGTGAGGAGACCAGGAGGGTGCTGCCCTGCATAAGCCAGAACAGATTGTTTCACAGACTCAGTGGGGATCCTTGTCAAAAGCTGCTGGAAATCAGAGGGGTGGACAAAGAGACACAGAGTTGTAGGCTCTTTCGACTCCATCAGTTGCAAATGGATCTGGATCTTGAAATACTATAAAGCAGAAATACGGCTGTAGATAATTGGGAAAATGAAGTCTTATGGGGCAATGCTCCTCTGACACCGTGTACAAAACACACGAACGTTTATTACCTGCTTATTCACAAAGTCCCTATGGGGCAGCAGGTCAGGTATTGTTATTATTATTTCACAGATGAATAAGTAAAGTCTGTTGTGGCAGAAACATTGATACTTAACTAGTGACTACCACAGCCTGCAGCAGTACCACTGTGGCATCTGATTCTGTCAGATCTTGGAAGCTAAGCAGGGTGGGTCCTGGTTAGTACTTGGATGGGAGACCAACTGGGAACACCAGGTGCTGTAGGCTTGGGAGAAGGACTTGGTAACCCACTCCCAAAGAACAATCCGCCATTGAGAATCCTATGAATAGCTGAGAAGCACTGACAATAGTGTTTGTCTATTGTACCTAGGGTCCCTATGAGTTGGTCACTGACTGGAGGGCACCTAACAATAAGTGATATACCCTGAGGGCTGGGGTTTAGCTCAGTTGATAGAGTGCTGCTTTGTGATCTCTGAGGCCCTCAGTTGGATCTCAAGCACCAAGGACGTGGCAATCCATTCCTGAGGCAATCCTGAAACAATCGCCATTGAAAACCATATGAGGGTCACTAGGAGTCCACCAGACTCTAGGGCGCCTAACAACAACAGCAAGTGGTGTGGCCTAAATGGAACATAACCAGTGACATTGAGTCACTAAATTCGTATCCTTTTTAAGGATGTATAATATTTATTTTTGTTGCAAATGGCTTTGTGTTTTAGTTTAAACCTTTCTTAAAATATTTTACCTGTATTTATTTAAAAATGTATATTTGTTAACATTTTATGAACAAAATAAAAACTTGTATTACAATTTATTAAATTGACTATAATTCAAAAAGATCTTTAGTACTTAAATGAAAGTCAATTCTTAATGTTTTTAAATGAAACCTTTTTCAAATATGGAACAAAATAAAAGACAAAATATAAACTATTAAGTTTCCAAGTTAGTGTCACAAATTTCTACACAGCACTTTGGAACACTTTAGGCAGACAGGCTTTTTGTACTGAGAACATGAATAAGATGTTTTCCTATCAAGTTTCCATAGGCAAATGTGACATCATTTTCTTTTTGCTGGCTCTGCTTGATTTTTCTGGATCTGGATCAGGCACTTCAGGTGCTAAAATACCCTTAATCAAAGTTTATATTTGGATAGGAATTCTTTCATTATATGCTTATCATTTTAATTCAGTTAAGAATTAGTTCTCACCCTAATAGCTTCATAAAGTCCAACTATGGTAAGTGTTTTCAATCTAAACTTTCATCTATAATGTAAGAATTTACTACTGCTGTATTTACCATTCTAAAAAAAAAATGGCCATTGGCCATTTATGGGTTTTACCACAGTGAAGTGATTTTTGTACTTTTGACCTAGCCCATCTACATCTGAATTTGTTTTATTATATAAAACTACCAGTTTCTGCATTAGTATTGGAATGCTAATGCATAGACGATGTTACTATAACAGCTTTAAATTTTTTAGTGACATGAGAGAGCTGTGTCTTATGAGCATGATACCCACATAATGAAGAATTTACAGGTCGAATTCTTGGTGGTAAAAACTTGGGGGGGGGGATTTCTTTCTTGTTCTGTTGCATAGTACCCAAATAAAAAACAAAGATTTTGCTTTTGAAACTTGTTCCCCAGTTCCATTAAAATAAACTAATTGTCTCCAGTAATATTACAATCTGAATTATAAGTTGGTTTTGATAAACAAAGAACTGACTGAGTAGGTTTCCTGAGCCTTAGAAGATGTTGGTCCAATTCTTTGCCATCAGAATTTTTCCATAATATAAATAAGCATTGAAGCAATAGCTAGTTTTTGCATCTGCTAAAATCAGAATTTTCATCCCATATTTGCTGGGTCTGTTAGATATAAATATTCTGAAATGATAATAACCACAAAAACCTATGAGAATTTTGCCAACTGTGATGTAGTGACCTGGTTTCAGAATTAGTAAAAGGAAGGCATGTAATAAATTCAACCTTCTTTTCAGCATTATAGTGGAAGGGAAAAGATCTCTACCTCTTCCATCTGTAGCAAACATTGCAGATGTCTTTATTTCTTGATTTAAAAGCACTGCCACGTATATGCAGTTCTATAAAAGATTACAGTTCAATTATGTTTAGGTTTTTCAATTTTGGTCCATCCTGTCATTTATATTTTACATGAGTTTTCTTAAGTTTTTAATTTCTCCATAAAATAATTTCTTCCTGTATTTCCTCAGAGAATAAGCAACCCCAAATGTCTGTAACATGTGAGAGATCTTGCAAATTTTATATAGGACTCTTGGCAACCAGTAATTTTATTGTCAAGTTATCAATCGTGGAAACAATTCTCAGTCTGGATCTTTCTGTTTGAGACCACTTGAGTTGATTTTTCCTGTAAAAAATATTTTTCTTGGTACATTTAGTGTCTGCTGTTGAAAATTCTTCATCACCTTTTCCTTCTTCTGCTTCTGTTTCTTTTTCTTTCACCTCTGCTTCTCCTTCTGCCATTGCTTCTTCTTGTCATTTTTATCTTCTACTCTTTCTTCCCTTACTGCTCTTTCTTCTACTTCTGATCAGTACCTCTATGGTGAGAACTCACTGACTGCTGATCATCCTCACAATCATCCATATCACGTGCATCTTCACTGTTTTCACCTGATTTATCCAAAATTTGTTGTGTAAACTCTGGAAATCAAGGATCATTAGGCTTCATAGACATAGGAAATCATTTGTTTGCCATTTTTTCAATGTTATTGGTATAAAAATTATAATTTTGCCTGAAAATAGAAAGATAAGTAAATTAAAAAGAAAAATAAAAAACAAAGTAATGTACCTGGTGACATCGAATCTCAGAGACCCAAATCCTCTTGTATCTCATACCACTTGTTGTGGTTGTCAGGTGCCATTGAGTCAGATCTGACTTGTAGAGACCGTCATAGAGTTTTCAGTGGCTGATTATTTCAGGATTGTTTCATTTCAGGAGTGGACGGACTACCATACCCATCTCCCATCTTATACCACTTGTTGTTGTTGTTGTTGTTAAGTGCCGTCGAGTTGTATCCGACTCATAGCGACCCTCACAGGGTTTTCAATGGCAGATTGTTTCTGGATTGCCTTGGGAGTGGGTTGCCACATCCTTCTCCCATGTTAGCGATGCTGGGAATCGACTGCAGAGCAGTGCTCTACCAACTGAGCTAAATTCCAGCCCCCTTATACCATTTAGTGAATCAAAATCACACAACTACCCAACAAGTAAGTAGGTAGTACTGATGACATGGACACTTTCCCAGAACTAGTGTGTACAAGGTGGACATAGATACATCATTCAGGTCTGTTAAACCAATATGTCACCAGTTAACACCCACATTTATGCTTTCCCTCCTTGGACCACATTTCCCAGCTCCACCCATTCTCATTCTTATAACCAGATTTGGCCATATGACTAACATTGGACATTGAACTATGAGTAGAAGTGAAAGTCATCACTTATAGGGCAGATTCCTAAAAAGTGAGAGGGACTTCTCTACATTCTTTCCTTTTCTGCTAGCCAGAAGAAGACAGCCTAGTGGCTGGTGGAATTGTAAAAGTGGAAGAGACTCAATCCCTAAAGCACCATTTGGAGGAAAGTTGCCTACTGACTAGGAATATCTGCATTGACTTGTCCTATGAGCAAGAAACATTCTTCTACCACTAATAAAATTGGGAGTTTGTTACACAGCGAATGTTATCTGGGACTATTAAATGTCTTGCACAGTATCCCTGGTTAAGTTAATGATAGAGTTTAGTAGAATCCAGATCTTCCCTCTTTGTTGAGTGTTTTAATGAGTCTCCACTTGCCTAAGGTGCCACGGGATCTGGTAACAGAAAATGCATTTTATAGAAAACTGAAGATAGGTGAGCAGACAATTGCTTCAAATGTTCTTTATTTTTTAAAAAAATTATGTTTTCAATATTATAATAGGTAAAACTAAGGCATCCATTCTGAGTTACTTAAAAATCTGTGGTTTCTAGCAGGATATCATGATTTTTATGGTACAAAACTAAAATACATGCCTAACAGTGAGACACTAACAATGTGCATAACATCTTATTCCAGATGGCTCTCTCTTTTGCCAGTTTTATATGGAAGTCAACAGCTTGTGTGGGAGAATGCTTAACTACCCCTTCAGGTCAAAGTTCTTCTCACTCATGTGTTTTTCTCCAAAAAGAGAGCTCTTTATGAGGCTCAAACCATTCTAAAGTATAATTAGTCTTTTTAAAAAAATCCTCATTCTATCAAAATTATTGTTGTTGTTGTTATGTGCCATCGAGTCATCTCCAACTCATAGCGACTCTCATAGGGTTTTCAATGGCAGTTTGTTTTGGGATTGCCTTGGGAGTGGATTGCCACATCCTTCTCCCATTTTTGGGGTGCTGGGAATCGAACTTGAGACCTCAGAGACTCTAGAGCAGCACTCTACCAACTGAGCTAAATCCCAGCCCAGGATCAAAATTGTTAGATTTCCCTATTCAGGGCCTGATGATCACATTCATGGATTAAAACCAAGAATGTATGGTTATCAGGCTTTTGGTTTGTACTATTTTGGTTAGTACTTTCCCCAATCTCTCTTCCTTCCTTCTTTTCTTTTTCTTTCTTTCTTTCTTTTTTCTTTCTTTCTTTCTTTCTTTCTTTCTTTCTTTCTTTCTTTCTTTCTTTTGTGGTACTGGGGGGTTGAATCCAGGGCCTCGTGTCTGTATGCTCTGCAAGAGCTAGATCACTGAGTTGTACCCTCAGCCCTTTTTTTTTTTTTACTTTTTGAGACAGTGTCTTGCTAATTTATGCAGACTGTCTCTGGTCTCGAACTTGTGATCCTCCTGCCTCCACCTCCCGAGCTGCTGGGATTACAGGCATGTACCACCGTGCCAGGCTTTCTTTCTTTCTTTCTTTCTTTCTTTCTTTTTTTAAAATACTTATCCATCATTGGATAAAATGACACCAATATGTCCACCAGTGCTTTGTCACTTATTTTTAAAGAAAACACTTTTCCTGTTAACTGTTCTTGCTCCATTTCTGCAGTTTGCAGCTCTGTCTTTACAGAGGAGGGACCCCTTGCTAACTCAAACCTGACCTTAGGAAACGAGTTTGGGCAATTTCTTCTGAACTTTCAGCAGGTTTTCTATGGTACATTTGATGACTTGGAGAGTTCTTCACAGAACAGAGGACTGACAAGTACCCAGAGTGCAAGAGAGAAGCAAACACACTGTGCTGGGGCACTTCTACCATGAGAAATGTCCTTGTCCCATCTTACATGGAGGCATGCTGATGGCTGCTGGTCAATTCCTCATTCTTCTGTGGTTATAGGTTCTTTGAGTACAAAACTCACATCTTCTTTCCCTTTGCTTCCAGAGGGTAGTGTATGGTGGGCAATATTCATTACCCTACCTGAGGGGTTGGGACGATGGAAGCAGAGTCTGGTGGGCCCTCATGGGAATGGATCTCTGTAAGATTAGATGTGGAAATGTGGAGTGTAATGGAGTTTGTTGGGACTAGAGAGAAAAGCCAAGTCAGAGAAGGCCCAGAAAGTTTTAGGTCAAAAGCCTGGAAGGAGTCAGAATGAAGCTGTGATGATAGGATATAGTATTGTTGCTGTTGTTAGGTGCTGTCTCACTCATAGCGACCCTGTGTACAACAGGATGAAACACCACCCAACACTGTGCCATGCACATGATCTTTTTATGTTCGAGCCCAGTGTTGCAGACACTGTGTTCTCATTTTGAGTTGTGCAACATCAGCAACTGGAGGTCCTAGGGGCTTTACTCTATTCCCATCATTAAGGTCAATTCTGCTTTTAGGAAAGCAACTCTGTAGTAAAAAAATATGTATTTGGTTTTTGCCTGGTTTCTGAGACATAATATTCTTGAAGATAGAGGAACCAGGAGAATCTTTTGTTTTAATATTTGATCTTTGATCCCAGTTCTTCACATAGAGCTCCTAAGACCTTTGTAGTTTCCTGAGTGAGAGGAGTATCTGACATATAGTTCCTAAGTACCCTGGAATTTCCTGGGTGATAGAAACACGTTTTTTGAGATGACTCAGTGTGCCCCTGGTTAGCTTTAGGATAGGGGCTGGTTGCCAGAGAAACCAACCATGTGATTAGGGTGTCAGTACTTTTAGCTCCGCTTCTTAACTTCCAGGGAAGGGAGAGAGGCTGAAAGTTGAGTTGTTCATCGGTGGTCAGAGCTACAATCAATCATGTCTACATAATTAAGCCTCTGTAAAACCCCAAACGGACAGATCTAGATGAACTTCTGAGCAGCTGAACATGTGGAGGTTTCTGGAGGGTGGCACACCAGAGAAGGCGTGGAAGCTCTGTCTGCCTTCCCACACACCTTATCCTGTGCATCTTTCTCTTTTGAGTGTTCATCTATATCTTTTGTAATATCCTTGATAATAAAAGGGAAACTGTAAGTAAAATGTTTCCTGGAGTTCTGTGCACTGCTTATGCAAACAAATCTAACCTGAGGAGCAGGTTATGGGAACCCCAGATAGCCTGGTGGTCAGAAGCATAGGTGACAACCCATTCCTTGTGTTTGGCATCTGAAGTGAAGGCAGTCTTGTGGGGCTGAGCCCTCGATTTGTGGGGTCCCCAATGCTATCTTCAGGCAGATAGTGTCAGAAGTAATTTGTAGGACACCTAGTTGGTGTCTGCTGGAGAATTACTAGCGAATGGGGAGAAATCCACACATACTTGGTGACCAGATATGAAATATTCTTGGGTTGAGTAATGAGTAGTATGAAAATAGAAAGAAAAAACAAGATTTTTTTTTTAATCAGAGAAGTGAAGATCACAGATGTGGATTGAAGTTAGCTGTATGACGCTAAGTGCTCAGATGGAAGATACCAATATAAGCAGTGCAGGATCAAGACGTAAGTCATCGCTTAAGGCTGAAGGTTGTAAGTACCTACTTTTGGGGAATATTTCTTATGCAAATTCCCTAGAGTTCATAATTCTCTTCAAACTTTTCTCTTATTTGTCAGGTGTGTGTGTGTGTGTGTGTGTGTGTGTGTGTGTGTGTGTGCGCAGATGTATTTCCTTGTGGGGAAATCCTTTCAGAGTTCCAGGGTAAGATGCCAGAAAGCATTCACTGTGCTGCAAACTAGACCAGGATTTGCTCTGACATCTTTGCATTCCTTCTTTGGGCAGTGGGATCATCTTGGGCATTTGTAAAGCAAAGCACTGGTTTAGAGAGTGTGGATCCAGCTGATAGCTGAACTGAGATCAAATTGTGATCAAAGGAATACTTTCTGCAGTAGATGAAGCCCTAGGAAACTGGAGCGGAAGAAGTCCTCTGTGATAGACTACAAAGCACTAGGTCAGGTAGAACAAGAGATTTTGAGATCAGGATTACTGCTTTGCTGCGGGTGGTGTCTAGGGAAAGAAATGCAATTAAAAGAGCATGGTCTTAACTGGTTTAATTCTCCTATCCCTATATGGATACCATATAGGAGAGAAAGTTTTCTTTCATTTTATTTGACAAGTCCTTCATCAGGCTCTCTTATTTCTTTGCTCAGAAGTTCGTTAACTAATAGTACTTGATGGAACAGCTCAGAGCACAGAGGAGGACTTCAAAGACAGGTTGGTCACACAGGATAAAATGGGATGGAGGAAGGAGGGGGCTGTAGAAATTCTGAAGGAGAAAAAGAAAGATAGAAGGGAACTGCTGAGGCACAAGGATTACATACAAGTCCCCAGGAGGGAACACTGGTAAATTTGCTTTTTTAAAATTTGATTTCCTTCTCCCTTGGTTTTTGAAACTATTTACAATCAAGTTTACTTAGTCTGCAGTAGGATTTGGGTTGTGAAAACCAGATGTCAGTTGCATAGGGCTCTGATTTTATTTTGTTGGGCCATGATTATTAATACAAAGAAACAGCCTTGAGGTCTGTCGGAACAGTTTTTGAAGAGACACACACTGACTTTCTAGGGTATATTTTTTTACCTCAAAATGATACATAAGTGATAGTCTCATAAGCAGGTATTCTTCTTCTCAAGATGAGTCTTTATTCTTTGCTTACAATTTTATATTTTCTTTAATAAAGGTAAAGATCATAGTTCCAGAAGCAAATGAACATTAAGATGAAAGTGTTTAAGAAAAGAATTCTAATAAAAAAGAAAATGATGGATGCAGCAGTTCTTTGTATTTAGATTATGGATGACATTCATTGAATTCTGAATTGTTGCCCTGCTGTGTTAATATAGCCCAAGCCCAAGGAATTTTTTGACTTATGGAACCTTTTTATGCCCAAAGAAATACTAAACATATATTACCAATGCTAAGAAGTCTAGCAAATATCCAGACTTTCCTTCATCCTTTCTTGATATTTTGTTTTGAAAATTGGAGTTTATCCACTGTGAAGCTTATTGATATGTAGTTACTTGTCACTGCGCAGATCTTGGAACACAGCTGAATCTGAGGAATCCTGGCATATGGCTCTGTTTTTTTTCTTCTTTTTTTCCTTTGAGGGGATGCTGTTTTCTTTTGTTCAAAAACAATATTTAGAGTACTTCTTAGATGTACACAGAAGAATTTAGCTGCTGATGAAGCTTCATGTCCATAGTTCACTAGGTTCTTGTTGAAAGTCAGTTTTACCTGACTTCTGCCTGATTGAGTTCAGGCTGGGTTTGCACGTCCAAAGTAGAGACTATAGACAGGGAATGCATATCTTCCAGTAACATCAGCTTCTGTTTTCTCTGCTTTTCTTTATGAAATTCACCCATGGATATTGCAAACTTCTGATGAGAAATGATCTCCATAACAAAACTTCTCATTTAAGGATGTAGTGAATGGAGTTTTGCTCATGTAGAATGCTGTTTCTTTTTAATTCAGTGTAATTGGGTTGCAAAAAATTCTTTGCATTTGTGAAATGAATTATGATTCTGCCACAAATGTTGAAAGTAGAAAGAATGATGTGTTCGTTAGTGTGAAATTTAAGTTGAAAATAGGTTCATATGATAGGGACAAATATGTTCCATTGAAACAACTATGAATGTTTGTAAAACTGCATAAAACAATGTGGTTACTGTCATATGAACTTTTATTGGCAATCCTTCACCACACACAGGTGAAATGGGGTGCATTATTGTTTCTTATGCTTTAATTATTAGACCTTACTTTACCAAACTTACCAGGACTGGTATCAGGGCTGATAGTACAAGTAAGAGAGAAAAAATGTTGTTCTTATAATAAATAAGTAGACAAATATAAAAGCAAATAAGTAAAAAAGTAAGTGAGTAAATGCATGAATGAATGAATAGAACCTATGTTAGGAATGACCTCTTCAGGTAATTCTCACAGTGATCCAACTATGAGGCTGTGAGTCACTGAGGAGCTGGAGTTTGGTACAAAATGGCTCTTTGTCCTTGAAGAAGAATAAATGTATTCTTTCTTAAGCTTCAGTAAACAATAGCTTGTACTGGTCACCAGGTGGCTTACAAACATTATATTATTAATATTTCCAGTTATTCATGTGGTATGCTCTACCCAAATGAAAATGAGATTCAAAACAAGGACTCTTGGATTTGAATCCTAATATGCCACATTATTTGTATGGCCATTAGTAAATCATCTAAGTTTTCTCAGACTCAGTTTGCTCATTTATAAGTGGAGATAATAATAAACCCTCAAGGATGGTTAATCAAATGTGACAAGTTATTCTGATTAGTGCAAACTGCAGAGCCATGGAAATGGGAGGAGTTGTCAAGTGCTATAATCATCACTTTCTTTACAGATAAAATGTCAAAATGCCATATGTGGCATGATGCCCATTAGATTTTTATTATCATAAATTTGAAGCTGACATAAACATGGTAAATGGATGCCACTGTGTTTGTGATTAGATCATTTTTCTTAGTATCATTAAAATTATTAAATAACTGATTACACTTATTAAATAACAACTAAATACATAATTGTCAAATAATTAGAATGGAGAATTAGTTATGTTATATAAATAATAATAATTAAAATATTAGTGTACCACTTTATATCCAATTATTCTCAAGATTAAAAATTAGCAGAAGGGAGCCCTTGGTGAGACTATAAGAGAAGAATAAGAAAGAAATACTCCTAGTGTCTAAGTGCTTCTACAACAGAATGTTGAGACCCTGATGTGGAGCTTCAAAAAAGACAATGTCTGGGAAAGAGGTGGCATAAATGACCAGACATCATCTTATTTGAGTGGCTCACATGTATGTGCTGAGATGCTTATCTATGTAAATGCCAGAGACACTTAACCATAGAAGAGCATTTTTGGTTCAATCACTAGACTGTAAGGAAATTAAAAAGCCCTGTGGTTCCAACTGTTGTTAGGTGTTGTCAAGTTGGTTCCCACTTATAGCGACCTTATGTACAATAGAACAAAACACTCCCTGATTCTGTGCCAGGCACACGATGTTTTTTTATGTTTAAGCCCATTGTTGCAGCCACTGTGTCAATCCATCTAGTTGAGGGTCTTACTTTTTTTTTGGTGACCTATCACTCTCCGAAACATGATATCCTTCTCTAGGGATTAGTCACTCCAACTAGTGAAGTAAATTATTGCTACCCCTAAGTGACATAATGCAAAATGATAAATGCCAATGAAAAAATTAAACCCAAAATGAAGTAAAGAAGTGTAAGAATCCTCAGTTTCCTCCAACTGGGTCCATTGCAGAGTCTGTGATTACACTACTGTTTTCCAGCCAAGTAGAAACCACTGAGCACATCCCTCATCAAAATACTGTGGGTTTGGTCTGCAAATTCCAAATTTCATATACTGCTGCTCTTTAGCTTTAGTAAACAAATACTTCTGCAGCAATGGGCCGGGCCGGGAGGAGAGAGATGGCTTGCTTTCAAACCTAGTGAACTCTGTTGGACTGTGGGAAGGAAGGCTCAGGCCAGGGTCCCAGGGATCTGGCTCAGAAACACTGAGACCATTGTCTTTAGAGGCAACAAAAGAGGTTGTTGAAAAACCAAACTTTAATATAAAGCCAAAAATCTGTGCTTGTCATTTTGTATTTATTTGGCATTCGAGTGTGGCAGTCATTCTCGGCTCTTGCTGCTGTTTATGTTTAAAGGAAGGCCCACAGCCACGAAATGGGAGCCAGCTTTCAATATCTCACTCCTAAAAAAAAGAACAACAAGAAAAAAAAACTTTCTCTAGTTTCTACTCGTGTGTCCTGTCTTTGACTTCCTGTCTGAACTTTTGGGGCTGATGAGATAACATGAAGTGACAGAACAGGGGCTTCCTGACAGCAGAGCCTGCTAACCCTCCTGGGTGGTTCTTTCATAACCAAATGCACATTTGTTTTTACTTGAGGAGGGGGACAGCATCCCTTGCCCATTGAGTCAGATTTTCCTGTGCTCTCATATCTTTTGTGGTTCTAGTTGGGCAGTTCCTGTTATGTTGCCGGGCTGGGGCAG